>JANTPZ010138646.1:10246-21383 GCA_025593235.1 Vachellia pachyceras
ACCAGAGTAATAGCGATGGCTAAGCTTGTCTGTGCTCTGGTTCTAGCACTCCTCGCCATTTCCATGATCTCAGCCCAGGTTAGCATCTTTTCACGCACATGTTGTCTTGTCCCATTACTCTAAGCCCCTCAAGTTTCTTCTACCTAACTTAATTGAATCTTGCTTTGAATTTCTGTTGGTATAGGTTATGGCCAAAGATGCAGCTCAGTATCACCTGGACAGTGTGAGTATCTCTCCTTTCTCTTCGTTTTCTACATCAACCTCATCAGAAAGTCTCATTCTTTTTTTTTTCATTTTGCAGGGCAGCTACGGACCTGGCAGCCTAAAGCCCAATCGTAAGTAATTATCTATACACACACCCTTACTCCATTATGCCAACAACACAATGAAAGTTCATCTTCATCATCATCCACTATTACGAGGCTTGAAACTGAAGTTTCTGCAACTAACTATCGTTTGTGTTTGGTTTTTTTTTTGGGTGGATTTTGACACGTGAACCAGAGTGTCCCTCACAATGCAATAGAAGATGCAGCCAAACACAGTACAGGAAGCCATGTATGTTCTTCTGCCAAAAATGCTGTGCCAAGTGCCTCTGTGTTCCACCGGGCTACTACGGCAACAAGGCTGTGTGTCCGTGCTACAATAACTGGAAGACCAAGCGTGGAGGACCCAAATGTCCTTGAGAACCCAAAGTTCAATCTTTATTTATGGGTTTCATCTATAAAGCCATATTAGCTCATTAGAAGAAGCATTGGGGTTTAATTTGCTGCAATTGGCATTATTGTTGTTCCTGTTATCCACTTCTCTTTAACCTAAGGAATGGTATCTCTGCCAATTAGCTATGTCTTTATGTGCTGTATAAAACTACTGATATATTATTGTAATTTTTGAGGCAACG
Source organism: Vachellia pachyceras (assembly GCA_025593235.1). Taxonomy (NCBI): domain Eukaryota; kingdom Viridiplantae; phylum Streptophyta; class Magnoliopsida; order Fabales; family Fabaceae; genus Vachellia; species Vachellia pachyceras. The sequence continues at coordinate 11,145 of JANTPZ010138646.1, forward strand.
CAATGATAAATCCTTGGACTTCGTTTCGGAGGCTGAGTTTTGATTTCCATTTATAGGAGTTGGAGATTATGTTTTGCAAGCAACGAGGTCTGAAGTTCCGATCTTGTTTATAAGCATTATGACTTGTTAGATTTCCAATACACAATAAGATAGAACATGTAGCATCTGCCTCAGAAGCAGTGTCGACCATTCAGGAACCTGTCCTCATCTCCCAAATGATTAGTCCATTTTAACTTATTTACTACTATTATTGAATTAGCTTAAAATTTCCCAACAAACAATTATTTAATTTTGTCGTAAATCCCTAAAGTCCTGTAAAAAGCGTTAGACTCATCTTCCTAGAGTAAGTATTTTCATCATAAAAATATTTAATAAATGATAACTGATATGTAGAGCGTAGGGCCTAGGCAGTTTAGCAACTTGTATGAATCCTTGGGAGTTGTGGAGACAATTAAAAATGGGCCTTTATCGTCACTGTTCAGTTTAAATTGAAACTAAAAATATCACCAGATTGTTTTTTTAATTGAAATGAATTTACAGAACTCAACTAATCAAATGTATGTGTTTTTCAGAGGGGGAAAAAGGAATGATGCGTTACTGTTTCATGTCTCGGTAAGATATCATACCTTCACAGAGTCAATAAGGAATAATTGTGACTTTGTTCTGAGACTGAACCCAAGAATGCAGCCCAATATGTTCTTACACAGTTCATAACCCAAACCATGTTGCTTTCTCTGTTGGGCTGTTACTCAGTTACATACACTATGTCTAACGTAATTTTCATGTCTACATCATCTTATGTATATAAATAGATATTGCATCAAGGATTTGCAAGAAGAGTTTTTTTTAGGGAAAATGAGTTATAGATCCCAAGTAAGGGATTTAACCATCAAATGGTCCCAAAGATTCAAAAAACTATTATAAGGTCTCAAGAGAAGCTGCTGAGGTTGTCATTAACAATTTCAGCAGCCTTCGTTAACAACCTCAACAGTTACTCTTGGGACCTTATAATAGATTTTTGAATTTTTGGGACCATTTGATGGTTAAATCCCTTACTTGGGACCTGAAACTCATTTTCCCTTTTTTTTTTTAACCAGAGTGCAAAAATAAGAGTTACCGGAGCAAAAATTCACACTCACCCACACACACACATATTCTTTTTCATTCGAATAAAAAACCCAGAAGAATGCACTATATTCTGTATTTGAGATACCTAACAAGATCATAAGCTATGTAGCTAGCTATTGATCGATACCTATAATTCTCGAAACTATCGAAAATGAGATGACGCTGGCTCAAATTGAGTCTCAACTTCAATTCTTCATCTAACAGCTAGACTCGAAAAGAACAGAACAGAAAAAGAAGAGAAGAAAACAGTAGAAACCCAACCAACCTCGTTCATATCAGAAAGGGTTAATCAAGGAAACAAGAACGAACGATTGTATAACAAGATTTGTGTGCATAGCAAAAAGCAAAAGGCAAGGCCATAGCTTGTCAACTTCTGTTGTGAATTGGGTCTGAACCTTTTTTAACTGTCCTTTTGTTTGATTGATTCGGATCGAAGCTCATTGAAGGTGCAGGTGCCAAATCCAGCTGTGACTGCAAATCCTCCATCTTTGCTGCATCCCTGAGGATACGAAAACTTCTGAGAAATGGTAATTTCTCGCTGTGCCATCTCAGAGCAAGATCTTTGCTTCTCAGGCCACAAACGTCGTATGGTTGAGAAGCCAAAATCCCAATACAAACAAAAAGAAAGAGCCTTCTCAAACTCAAGAAACTCATATTCTGGTTGATATAGACAAGGAGGAGGAACGAAAGCTTCTCTAAGTTGAAGCAATGAAGAATGAATCTGCTCCCCCTATTAGCTCATGTCTGTGAGAATAACTAGCCGGCAGTTTATCTTCTATGGGATTGAGAAGAATAAAAGCATAAAGCAAGAGAAGCCCAGAGAATGTATAGAAGTTTTAGATCCACCTCAATCATAAGCATACTATAGAAGCAATATATAAGGCTGTTTTGGAAGACTGACAAGTTTGAATAAAAGTCGATTGGAACATTGTCCTCGGGAAGCCAAGTATCTTTTCAATCAGTTTCCCTACATTCCTATCATCTGCCTTGCTCTTTTTTACCAACAAAGATCCAACCTTCTCTGTCTTCAACCCTTTATTAACCTGCCACATCATCCTGTTCTTGCTGACATGTCCTTCTGTTCAACCATGACTTAGAGAATAGTGATAGGTAATAATAAGCAATGCTCATATTGAGCCACCATTGCTCGGATATCTGACATGTTTTACGAAAAAAAATCCTATTATGATATAGCATCAAGAGTGATTTTATCTAAAGGAACAAAAGGATCCTATTTTAACAGTTAAACCGGTTTAGGGGGTCCTCTGTTTCCGGTCAAAAAATACAACAACAGATAGTAGTGTAATAATGTTCATTAAAATTTATGGGAGAACCCTATTACTTTCGTGATATGACTACCTTGAACAAAAGACAGGAGGCAGGGATTCATTCAGAACGCAGAGGCAAGAAAGCCCTCAAAAGCAGAGTTTTGGGGAGAGGATGGGGAATCGCAACGATCCACAAACACCAAAAAAGAAATAAACCAGCCAATAACTGGCTTTTACGTTGTTGGTGCCTTCTTTACGAAAACTATCTTTAGAATTTCAAACTCTATTCTCCATGTAACAAAAAAAAAATCGTATTCTTGCCTTCTTGTGCTTAATGGGATTCCTTTATGCTTTTCTTAGTTCCCTTCAAGGTTTTTAAAGAGAACGCTTGTTAGCTTCTGGCCTCTCTTCTTCCTTTATTTTCTCGCTCATCCATGATGACCATCCCAAACTCTGTTCCTATCTCTTGCTTTCCTTTCCCTTTCCTAGATTATAAACATGTACGGTCCCAGTAAACAACAGTTTGTATGTTTCATCACGTTATAAACCCTGAGAAAAAGAGAATGAAGAAAAGGGCGGGGTTGATGAGGTTGATAACGATGGGACAAAACCATTCCAAGAACAAACCCAACGACTGAGATACTCTGTCTGACCCACCACTTTAGAGCTGTATTAAAGTAAATGATATATCAGAACGTTATTTTTGTAAGGGGGGAAGTAAAAGAAACTAATGAGCTGTTGCTTTCCAAAGCCAACTTCACCATCACATATATCTTTAAACGCCACAACTTGTAATCTGAACACCGTCATCAGTCTGAGTTCTCAAGTGATTCCAATTTAACACATTGGAACAGCATCAGTCAAATGCTAATTTTTATTTGTACAGTACTCTTCATCTTTTTACTGGAAGCAAGTATTTGACCAGATATTTCAGTGTTTAAACATTAAACATAAAGAACGCCTGCTTATCTTGAGACTTGAGAGGGAGAATAGGCTATAACCATCAATTCAATTATTTGAGCCGTGGGGCTCATGTGCTCTTGACTTGATCCAGCGTATAATAGTAACGAATGTCTCCAAGTTCTAACAAGAGTTATACTGATCTGTTTAATCTTTAAATATATTAATGATATCATAATAATTTTCTACAAATATTTTCATCTGCGAATAACAGGTAACAGAAACGGTGGCAGCAGGGGAGAGCGGGAGGGGAAGGACACAGAACTTCAAGGCCTGTGTATAACAAGAGAGAGATACAATTTGACAACAGATACATGGTCGTCAGATCCTATTCTGCTGATGCACTGTGTAATTCGATGTACAAACCCTCATCATCAGGGATGAATCATGCAAGATTTTTTTAGAACTCGTGAGCCAAAAGCAGGCACTGTTGATGTTGCAAACTGTAAAACATGGTGTCTCCCTGCCGGTAGTATAAATTCAAGTTCTGCAGCAGCAGCAGCAAGCTGATTTCATAAAAAATTTGTTTGCTTGATAGGAGATAGCCAAAATCCCACAAACCACTACGAAATTCTTCATAGAAACATTCACCGTTTTAAGAATCTAGCTGCAATCATACATTTATATTCCAGATTTGATTTAGATAGGCAAAATAGATTGGCATTTGAATTTTGCTTTTCACAACTACAAAAAAGTTTGATCCCATATATTTCTATTCAAAGGGGGCATGAGAACCCAGCCATATCCATCTTAACTCACCATTCCAAAAAGTGGTCTTATAACTAATACGAAGTAAACTAGAGAAGGAAAGGAAAAGAAAATAAGATAAACTTTTCATCAATAGAGCATGAAAAGGGTATTAAACGATTCTGCACTAACCTGCCCGCAGTCGAGTCAGTATTAAAACAATTGTTCTAGCCATAAGATAGAAAAGGAAGTAAAAAAACAGCAGCACGAAACATGTTGAACTGGAAACAGTACACGTTATGAAATCGACCATTCTCCAAAAAGGTGACATTGATTTCCAACTTGCTGAAAAATAGGCCAAAGCTTCTCCACATCAGTATTTAAGAGTGAAGCAGCATGCCTTAGAAGAAAAAGTGTTATTAACTGCAAATTTGGAAGAGAAAAAGCAAGCCTCAAACAGCAGCCAAAAAAGCCTCATAAAAATACACTGCCAAAGGATATGAGAGATGAAGCAATGGTCTGGTAGCATGTTTAAAAGCAAGATATATATTTGAGCCACATTATTTAATTTCAAGAACCAGGTAGAGGTACTTAATATTAGACCAATAAAGTGGAAACAAGCAGTACCGCTTATGCTACTGTAAACAAAGTCATCATGCTCAACTTCCAGAACATGGTACTCCAATGCTGCAACTGCCAAAGTTTGAGGATCATGCGAATCTAAAGGGGCACGGGAGATTGTCCAACCAGTCCAGCATAATAAGCCAGACGCATGAGATAAGCTAAATAACATGCAAGGATTATACCATATGATGCACTTCCATAATTCCATTATAGGACTAGGCAAGGCAGAAAGGTAACGATATATTGCATGGCATGTAAAACTGAAATGGTAAAATGAAATTGGACTAACACAATAGAGGAAGAAAGAGTAAACAAAATGTATTCCTTTTTATCCGAGAGGTGAACATTCTTCTTTACGTTTAACCTAATCATGCATGCACTTTGTGTGGTGCAAGCATAACCAATAGTGAATTCATAAAACAATAAGCATATTAGACATCACCCCGCGGCAGAATACGAAACTCATTTTTTATCCTCAATATGCAACTATTGAATGCACTGCTTTAACTTTTCTTCGAACAAACGATTAATATTTTCCAATGGTCAATCTTTAGTTATCTATATTTCTCTTCTACCTTTAGGATAAGCATGTACTATTTACTTGTTTCCCTTCATTCTCCAGGTTTGGCCCAATATCCCTTGTAAAGAGAATTCACAGTCCACAGCTACAAACTGAAATTTGAAATCCGCATTCTTTAAGTTAGAAGGTTAGTTGAATTCTGCTTTTTTGCTGCTGATATTGCACTGAGGTTGCCTGTGGCAGAACCCACAAATTGTATCTCCCTTTTCATTGCACCAAAGCTGAACACGTCTCCAGTGAGCAAACTAATGTTTAAAAATCCTTCAATTGCAGTCATCAGATGATATATTTTTCCATATATTAGATGCTAGTTATCAATGTCACCTCAAGAATTAGTTATTGCCATGTTTAGAAACTAATAAAACCATGATTTCACTTTTAGAGAGTGGTTTATGGTATTAAAAATACCTTGATGGTGCCCCTACAAGCACAGGGAATGTCCATATTATGAAGGCTATCCTCCTTGACAAATGCGACATTCTACTTTTGGAACAAGGTGTTCATCGTCAGATGCTTCACATCCCCCAACTTGAACGACATGAACAGCACTGGTTATATATACCAGCAATTTGAGAGCTGGAACCCTCGCTGGATGATAATTGGGGACCAGCAGCATCATGCGATGATTGCAGACTTGCAGGAATTATCTATGTGGTCCTTCATTGTTTGTCCAAAAAACCAAATCGATGAACACAATCACGAGACGAAAGCGAAACTAAAAGTGGGGGTATCAGATCTTTTTTGTGGAACCAAAAACTGAAAGATGCAAAGAAATGAGTTACCAGTGAGTAAAATGAAATATTTTCGAGAGGGAAAGAGAAAGAGCATTGGGATGAGTAATGGGGATTTCCCTAAAGATGGATCCAAAGGCACCGATTGAGGCGTCTTTGAGTGGGAGAAGCTGCATTCCCATTGGGGCGGTGGTCGGTGAGCAAGCTTGGGTTTCTTTGGCTGCTAGTGTCTGTCTACTCACGCATCAGCAATCTCACACCCTTCCTCTTTCAATTAGCCATCTATTTCTAATCATTCCTGGTTCATTATTACTTGAGAACTGTGATCACTTGAACATATCTGTAATGCCACCAAATCTTTGTTGAGATTTGTAAAACTACACTGATGCCATCATCATATCACCTGAACTTCCCATTTCAAGTCCCAAAAATATAATTTCCATTTCTTTCTTTCTTTTTCTCAGATTATTTCAGGTTTACATAAACCATCACTGTCATCCAAACTCTGCAAATCACACAGTACAGACTTCACTGCCATCAGTATCATTCTTTTTCACCAATGATAGAAAATTATTATTTATTATTACTATACTAAATGTGCAGGAAATCTTAAATTGAAGCGTTTTGGATGTGATATGATACTAGCTATGTTTGTTTTACCCGTTTTGCCAATGGGTGCGTTTACCGAGATACTTTTCCTTTCATATAAACTACTTCGAAATCTGTATCCGTTTTTCCAACGGACTATCCAAACGGAGCCATTGATGTGGAAATTGAGTATCTTATTGCTTGCATAAATACTGCTAAATCGAGTAGATCTTAGTGGAACATAAATGGACTCATCCGTCACCTCTTCTGCCATACATACATACATACATACATACATACATACATACATACATACATACATACATACATACATACATACATACATACATACATACATACATACATACATACATAGTTCATCAATTGAAAAGATAGTTTGTCTACCCAAATGGTGAGACATAAGGAAAGAAGAGGTTAATCTCTTTCAACCTATAAAATTAAGTTTCAACTTGAAATTCCTCCTTTCAATAAGATAATACATGTGTTTAGAAGAAAAAAGTATTATATGCCTTTCATATTATTTTTCACAAAAATGTTATTTTTCATATTTTATAACATTTTTGGATTTAAGATTTTAGAAACACATTTTTTTTATTTTCTAGTTTGCTCCATGCTAATTTTAGATTCCAACACATTAAATTAGGAGCAATAATTATTTATAGAAAACTAAGGAAGTTTTAAGAAAGTTGTAGATTAATTTTAATCTGATATTCAACGATTTCCTTGGTCTCTATTTAAATTGGTTTTCTGGCAGGTAATATGAAACGAAGGGAGTAATAAAGTTGCAAGACCAAATGTTGAACATGACCAAGACTACATCCACAAACAACTGCAGCATAGATTTCAGGGAAGTTAACGTCGGTTTAGATAAATGTTGAGAGAAGTGGTTTTTGTTCATCTGTGTTGAAAATTGTGTCTCGAATACAATTCATCTGTGTTGAAAATTGTGTTACATTTGATGATGATATCTCACCAATATCATTGTGCTTGTTTGGCAACATCGTTACCATTGTTTGTCTGTGTCATTTTGAAATCTGTAAAAATCATCTTGAAATCCGTAAAACCATCTCGAAATCCACAAAATGCCTCGGAATCTGTAAAATCCATTCTCCCAACGGAGTTTCCAAACACACACATTATTATTAGTGTCTTTAAAAACAACACTTTCGCTTTGAGCCCCTGTAAAGTTGACATCAATATTAAAATTTCTTCTAATAAAATTACGTGGGGTCATTGTTTGTCTGTGTCATAGACCCTGCTTTCTGTCTCACATCACTAATTATACACACACAACAGAGTCGTATTTTGTGGCAATGCCAAAAACATCTTATTGGTCAAAACGTGCTATGATTAGCATAGCCCAGCGTCGAAATAAAAAATTACTAAGTTCTATTGCTCTTAGAAAAAAATTGTCGATATATGGGAGCATTTAATGAATCGAGTACTGTATTTCGCTAAATTCATCCGGAAAAACAAAAAAACCATGCACTGAATGTTGGATTTCACAAGCGTTTATAACAAAGAAAAACCATGGATCCATGGAATAGTAACTCTTTCATAACTCCAATTAGTATTTAAAGATAATAACTGAAAAGTAATCATTAGTCACTCCTCTTCCCCATTAAGGAGATATTAATCAAATCATCATCCAATCACTGCAAAAACAATATGTAGTTGATCAATTTATGGACTAAATGTAACTTGTATAACCACATAGTTCTCTTCGTAACAGAAAGTGAGACAGTGATTAGTAAATAAATATCACCCATTAAAAAAGAAAAAATGATTAGTGAATTTGATCAGTCATCAGTCGATGTAAGCCTCCGTCGTTGATCAATGACAGAAAATATCAATTACTTAAAAGATCGATAAATTAAACATAAAAAGATAATGCCTTTCTCCTGGTTTTTATATCTGATATTCATTGGGAAATGATTCATTAGAGTTCAGAAAGTTGGCGGAAAGGCTCATGATAGTGATTTAGTGTGTTCAACTTTCAAGTTTATACTATTGCTTGGAAGAAACACCGAAGTGTGTCATCAGCCACTTATATATATGTATAACCTTCATGCATATTATGAATATAATCACGATGAAGCTCTTTCTTTTCAAGCTTGGCATATCGTGGCAGCGCATTACTCTTCACTGGTTTCGATCACTACGTCGTAGATTGAGGCTCACATTGTACGAAGGGTAACCGATAAGAACACCTCTTGGGAGGATAATAATTATGACTCTAGTGGTGTAGCTACTAATTAATTAAATTTCCCCCGAAAAAAATTAAGGGGCTGTACAGTATAGTTAGGAATAATTATGCTTTCGTAATTAAAACTGATCTTGTAACTCTCGCAAGCACTGTACACGTTAAACATTAATTCTCATTCATGCATGGTGGCGGCGCACATTCTCCAACATCTCATTGCCGTCCCCTTTACTTCCAATTATTCATGCTTCCACGTGTGTGTGCATCTATATATACATCGCCTCCTTTCTTTCTATCCACCCCGAGAAAACTATATCCTCCTTTTTACCTGTCTGGTTGATGATGATGGGGAATCATAGCCAGCCACTCGCGGGATGGAACCTTAAGAATGAGTTCGATGAAGTTCCATTCCCTCTCACATGCCAATTACCTTCATCTGACTTGAGGTATACATTAAACTGCTTCTGTACTTTCTGATTATAGAAACATAGATGTTCTTAGAGCTTGTCTCATTGTAGTATCTTTTTCAGCGGCAATGGTGGCAATGGATATTTAGGACTGGATTGGGATGACGAGTTACCTTGGAATGAATCGTATGCTTTGTGTGAAACCCTGACCATTGAACCAACACCTAGCGTGCAAGGTGTTTTAATTATTTTATCGGTTTCACTCGTCACTATGTATGTGTATATATGGTGTACCATTGTGATATATATATAGATTGTCCTCTTTTGCAGACTATGAAGTTTACGACATTAAGAAGGGACTGGCAGCGTGGAATGAGTTTATTGATGGATTTGATTCAGATAAGACTGTTTATGTAGTCTGCAAGAATAATGGAGAAAGTGGGAAGGAAGTGAAGGAAGAGAGAGAGGCAAAACGATCAGGCAGAGAAGAGATAAGTGTTAGCACCAAGCTGTTGTCAAGGAAGACCGTTTCTCAGTACTTCTATATGCCAATCACACAGGCTGCCAAGGAGCTTAATGTGGGCCTCACGCTTCTTAAAAAAAGGTGCAGAGAATTGGGAATTAGAAGGTGGCCACATAGGAAACTTATGAGCCTTCAAACCTTGATCAACAATGTGAAGGTTCGTTTCGTCTTCGTTTTTGTTTGACGCATTATTAGATTCTCATTATATATTCTAAAGTGGTGGGATTAAAATGGATATGTTGATGCAGGAGCTAGGGAAGGAGGGGGGCCAGGAAAGTGAAGAGAAACTGAGAAACGCGCTTGAGATATTGGCGAAGGAGAAGAAGCTGATGGAGGAGATGCCAGATTTGCAGCTAGAGATAACACAAAAAGGCTCAGGCAAGCTTGCTTTAAAGCCAACTATAAGAAAAGGAAGCTAATAGGGTCTTCAATGGAATCGGAGTTCACAAGGAATGAATATAATAATTATGAGGATCAAGTACAGGATATCAAGCATCTGTTGCCATCATCCCTCCCTCC
>JANTPZ010138648.1:0-15050 GCA_025593235.1 Vachellia pachyceras
AAATAAATTATATGAATGAAATACCTTAATAATTGTTTTAATTAATTAAATAGAAGGAGGGATTAATTTTTATGAGTAAAAACTAATTTAAATAAATTGTATAAGTAAATAAATATAAATCAACATATAAGGGTAAAATGGTAAATTGGTCATTAACTTCCCTCCCTTCCCCTCCTGAACCAAACAAAATATCATTAAAAATCATTCCCTTCATTCCCCTCTAATTAAACCAAACAAGGTAACCTTATACCCTACCATCCCTTACTCTCCTATCCATCCCCTTCCTTTCCCTCCATCAAACCAAACAAAGCCTAAATAAACAAATGATAGAATGAGAAAACGGTGCAAATCCAAATATTAGCTTAAGATTTACCTGTTATGTTAACTGCTAAGAACCATAGTTTCTTGATTAAATACAGATCAAAGATTAGCTCCTCAAACAACGGAGGTTATTTTCACTATACAAATTCAAATGATAACTTTGAGATTACCCTGCCATGTTTGATACTAAGAAGCATAGCTCCCAAATTATACACAGATCGAATTGCAATTCCGAAAATGGCGAAGGAAACTGTCACTTCAATAAGCAACAGATCCAAATATGAACCTGGTGATCAGATTTCAACTCCAAAATAGTGAAGGTGATTGCCAATCAAAAAGCGTACAATTCCAAATCTTAAACTGAGATTCACTTTCAGAGCAAACAAGCATGGTTTCTAGATTAACCACACTTGAAATTCCTATTCTGAAAATAACAAGGATAGAGTTAGATAAGGTACCACTAAATGCTATGCCAGAGGAAGCGACGACACAGGTCTGAATGACAGTGTTCTCCTGTCTCGTAAACGGCTGCCTCAACATGCCAGATTTGTCCAAGAACTTGGTCCAAGTTTTGACGAAGAAGAAACCCAGAAGGCCGGCAGAGACGTTGAGGGAAGGTATAATCCCAGTGGTGAGATTCACTTTCATCACTATGAAACTGAACAGTATGCTCAGCAATAGGCTCACCACAAGAGCTCTTATGGTCAGCTGATTCCTCCATGGCGGAACCTCTCGGCTCAGGAACAACCTCTCCACTGAAATATCTTCTTCTTTATGCCTCAAGTCCTTCTGGTTTGGCTTCTGCATATCTTCGTCTTCACCGGCAACCACCTTTTCCACCCTATCCCCACTTCCATTTAGAGCCATTTCAAGAGAGTATAGAGATTATAAGAGAATCCAAGAACTAAGGAATGGGGGCGTCGGAATCCTTAAAAGGGCGTGGATGTATCTTAAAGATCCTAATGACACCAGATAAAGTCGGATCCTTTTTCACCCTGAGAAAGTTGGGCGACGCAAATGAAGGTAGATTCATTGAGTGATTACCAATTTTAACTTATAGCAGATGAATATCGGCATCAGCAAAATAGAGGGATAATTAAAGAGGGAGAGCGTTGTCATGTGAGTGACGTGAAGGTGACATGGAAATGTTCTTTCGGGGAAAACGTGACAAGAAATTGACCAGCAAATTGAGTGAGCACTGGAGCAGTGGGAATTGACCAATCTCACACTGCGTCACAAAGCGGTGCGTGTTTTTTTCCTTAAAAATAAGAAGCCTCCAATATATCATTTAAATAACCGGAGAATGTATTTTATTATAATGCATCTTGACTGAATATATTTTATCTAAAAATATATTTTTATAAAATATATTTATATTTGGATAAACGTTAGATGTAGATTACATTTATTCTATAAAAATGAGTTTTTTACTCAGAATATATTTTGAAAGAAAGAATTACCAAACGGTAAAGCATATAAGCTAACGAATTTTTAGATTCAAAATATATTATATAAACCCAAATGTAATTCCCAAACAAACACGTTATCAAATGCTCTACGATCTATGGTAACTAAAAAAACTTTAAGCATTATTGTTGATTACGTATTAAAATTTAATACCTTTTTATGGTAAAATTGTAATACTTTATATATAGATCAATGAGAAACCTCAGAAAATAACAGTTTATCAAACAGTATATTAGAAGTAAAATTATATATTTGCATGATAAATTTATTGAGATATATATTTTATATGCAGGACAAAAACATGTATTCCTTAAGTATCCTTATTCATTAAATTAAATTTTAACATTATCCATTACTTATCTCTTAATTACATACTAAAAGAATAAATATAAGAAAATAATTAATGCAATACGGCAATGTACAAATAATTGAGCAACTAATAAAAGGATCAAGCTGAGTAAACTAGCTTGTCCAAATAAAAAAAAATCAAATTTCACCCCTTCCGACAAATTTCTTTTGATATAAAAATACATGTGGTATGGATTATTTCGATATCAACCGTAATAAATTATTTCCAGACTAAAATTTTGAAATTAAACTATGACACATTTTTTTATTCATATGAAGACTGGGGAGAGAGGCATATATAGTTGGCAAAAATTGTTAAAAAAAGGAGATGCACAAAAGATCTCATGCATAAAAAGGACATATATGGTTTAGGAACGCGATAAAGAAGTACTTTTACATAGGTCGAGATAAATATGTGAAGAAGATTATTTCGTTTTACGGAAAAACACTGTTAAACGTGATAGAGAAGTACTTTTACACAAGCCGAGGTAAATATGTGAAGGAGATTATTTCGTTTTACAGAAAAACACTGTTGAACTTGCGTTTTAGTTTTGAAAACGTTGTACCAATCAAGAAGTGGGGATCAATCAATTATTAAGTGCTCAAATATATATATATATATAGGGAGGGAGGTGATAAAAATTTAAAATAAAAGTGGATATATATATATATATATCAATGTTCATTGGATCTGTCAAGAGAGACTCGTTATTCAATGGGAACAAATATTTGTGTTATTTGAATTCAATTAGATTGTAGGCTTGTTTTTGGTGCATAATATAAGATAAACTGTACAAATATTGTGATTTTTAATAGATATTATACTATATATGTTGTGATTTTTAATAGGTATTATAATATATATATATATATATATAAATGAAGTCGGCTGCATTACATTAATATAATTTGGCGTTAGCTGAGTATAGAATCAAGATATTTTTTCAATTATGGAATTCAAAGAAATATAATTAAAACTAAAAAACGTTATATATTTTTGTTGAATTGAACTTTTTTTTTTAAATCTAATGTAGGACTCAATGAACATGTTCTCAATAAAAATAAATAATTGCATTTAATATTTGGTAAAGCGACAGTTAACATCGGGCAAAAAATGACAATTAACAACTTTATTAAAGTGAACAGAAAGATTTTTTTATATTAAACGTTAATTAAAGAAATGGAAGAATTCTTAAAACAAAAATAATATATTAAATGGAGTTTAGCCAAACCCAGAACTGAAGGAAATTGATTTAACATTAATTCAACTTTTTTTAGGATTGTATTTAAGTCCCGTGATAACGAATTAATTACTTTAAGGTCTCAAAAGGTTGTTAATAACAAGTCGAGAAACACCATTAACGAGTGAAACAACTACTATTAATAACATCTTGAGACTTTAAAGTAATTAATTCGTAGCGCGGAACTTTAAAGTAATCTCCTTTTTTTTCTTTAAGTTTCGGTTAATAGAGACCGTTGACTCCACGAAGAGGGATATGTTAAGTTGATCGCACAGATTTGGGCCGTGTTATTTTAAAGCAATATTTTTATTTTAATAATAATAATAATCTCTTTTTTTAAGTCAACTCATAGAAAACAACGCAAATTGCTCCAATGGTTCATTGGGTATTTTTCTTTCACTATAAGATGCTTCGTCAAGACACTAGGTGCCGTTGGAAAATGTATTTCATAGAATACATTTTATTCAAAATATATTTTAGTAGAATATATTTACATTTGAATAAAATTTAAGTTGATGAAAAAATCAAAATTATATATGAAAAAAATCTAATCAAAATAGAAGTACCTTTTCTCCCACATCATCGTGAGGTAAATTAATTAGTTTTTTCTTGTAGTGGAGATGCTTTTAATATTAAGAAATTTTGACATGTAATATATGATTTAATAAAATGCAATAGTATGTGATAGAATGCAATATAAGACAAATCGTGAAAATCAATTGGTTCACCTAAGACATACTCATCCAATAGATATAATTTCGTAAGAACAATTATGTTAGAAGAGCATTTTTATGTGGCATCAATTATGCTCAAATATGATTTGATATTAGGTAATTACATTAAAAAATTTCTCCACCCATCTTTTCATAAGGTATCTTTAACCTACTTAATTACACAAATTGAAGATTTTCAGTTAAAATTAATTGTCTTTCCTTTTTTTAAAAAAATTATTGACATTCTAAAATACCTTTGTATGCAGATTATACCAATGCAAATTTTTATGCAGATTATACTAATGCAAATTTTCTTTTTTATTTTTCAATATTTTTAGTATAAGAATTACTACCTCCTTTAGATGCATTACAAATAATATTTTATATTTAGAATTGAAAAAAGTATTTAACTATTTTGATCGAGCAGATGGAAGAAGTCGGATAAAGTACTAACTATGACAGATAACATTATATGATATAACAATTTATAAGCTAAGTAAATAAAATAAATCTCTTAACTAACCCATTGAATGAGGAGAAGAGGGCTTTTTTTTTTGAAAATGGATCTCATATTTTTAAAACAAGTAAATAACAAAAAAATTTAGAAAGAGATATTGTATTTAGAATAAGATGCAATATGAGATTTTCCAAATCTCAAGTAAGACAAATTTCTAGAGTGAATGCTAATGGTTAGGGCCATTATCTTGAAAAGGACTGCAACCTACGAGGGAGTTGCTTCAATGATAATTACTTCCACTAATTTTTCAATTACAAAATTTCACATCACTTATCTCCTAACCATGCTTTGATTTTATTCTTTATATAATTATATGTAGTTTCTTATTAATGATAATTACATCCGAAACACGGATTGAATATAGGCATATCTTTTAACAAAAGTTCAAGCTTTGATGTGAGAGATTGATCCTTTGTTGGGTTATCTCCTAACTATGTTTACATCACATTCCTTTAATTATTTTTATAAGGCACAAAGAAGATTTTATTTAACCCTATTTATAAATCACCTCATTAAATTTTTCATGTGAATAAGTGAATGGACAATTTTACCCTTCACTGATTATGTGTTAACTTTACTCCCATATGTTATAGTGAATATTAAATAGGGATAAAGTTGGGAAGTTATTGAATTTTAAGGCGGGATTAATGAAATTCAATATTTTCCTTAATATATATAGAATATGTTGGAAGTGATTTATAAATAGGTGTAAATGTGCAAACTGATTCTGGTTCATTTGACTCCGGTCAAATTTACTTATTTACTCAAATATTTTCTCACTAATATTTGTTACACACACGCGTTCACGCGCATCGCATTGAATTTGAATCTCCAAATAATTGGCTCAAAACGTGAAGCAAGATGCAAAAGTTTAATTGACGACTTAGGTTAGCCTAATTAAGTTTTCCACGACCCAATAATTGCACTCCATTTAGAAGGCCGTTTATGGCTTTGTGGAGAATGAGGATTCCAATAAAAAAACATCATGAAGCTCTTCAATGTAAACATAATTTAAGTGGAGAATTGGAGCTAGAATTGTTCCTTGATCTTATCAAAAGAGACTTGGACATTATCCCCTGGATGTGGAACCAACCATGTATGATTTTAATGATTGGTTGTTCCAACCACTTTGAAATCAGACACGCCACTGTTATAACATATAGAACAGCAGAGCACAAGGCAAAGCTGCAAAATTTTATTGACAACTTTTTACTCACCCAACAAGGTTTTTCTTTCTTGTCTTGTTTTTTTAAACCATACATCACCTCACCTTAGGGAGATCTAGCAAAGCAGTAATAGGAACAACATATTTACAGAAGAAGGCCTTTGAGGCAACAAAATTCATACAAGGGGGTTATAACTTGAGGTGTGTAAAGGTATTGTAAATATATTATAATTAATATAGAATCAGATATAGGGATCAGTTATGATTATTAGGAGATTATTAGTATTATTAGGAGATTAAGAGTATTCATGTATGATGCTCCCACATTGTATATAAATTCCCTCCTCTACGTATGAATAAGACAAGTTATTCAGTGCATCTCTTTACATGGTATCAGAGCAGAAATTTTTTTGAAAAAGGTTTCTTCTTTTTTTTGCTTGGCTGGTATCTTCGTTGCTGGTCTCTGCTTGCTGGTCCCTCCGTTGCTGCTCTCATCTCAGCAAATGAGTGCTCAGGACGCTGTGTACGTACATGTTACGTGTCTGGTCAGGTCTCGATCACGGAACACGCACCGCACAGGGAGGTTCATCTGGTCCAGATCGGTCATTCCCCAGAGTTTCGTCGCCTTTCGTCAAGCACGTGAGCTTCATACGCCACCTGAAGTTTCGCCGAACTTACACCCGCCGGTGCGTGACGCCGTATTTCGGCAAGTTTTCGACGGCGATCTACGTTCGGCTTCGTCTCCTCATTTCCGTCATTCTACTGGAGGTTTCATGCCCTGGTTTGAGGTTTTCTTTCTGGGCCTACTTTGTTTGAGCATTGTTCGTTTTTTGTTGTGCTCTTGGTGTAGCTACAATCACTTCTTTCACTTCCGGTAACTCGTTTCTATTGCTTGATCCCTGGTGAGACCCTTTCTTATTAATTATTATGCTCATAGCTTATCCTTTTGCTATTTGCTCAATTTTCCTATGGCTCAAACAAAATCTTCTATTGTTCCGGAGGTTGTCCCGGTGGTGACTAAAATTACTGATCATAAGTTAAGTTGGACTAACTTTATGGATTGGAGTAAGGTTGTTCGTATGTACCTACGAAGTATTGATAAGGAGGATCATCTGATGGCCAATCCACCTTCAGATGATTCACGTAAAGCTTGGTTGCGTGATGATGCCAAATTATTTTTACAAATTCGTAATTCTATTGAAAGTGAGATTATTCCGTCTATCAATCACTGTGAATCTGTTAAGGCACTGATGGATTACTTAGAATTTCTGTATTCAGGAAAAGGCAATATCTCTCGTGTTTACGAGGTTTGCAAAGCTTTTTATCGGGCAGACAAAAATGACCGCTCTCTCAAGGCATATTTTATGGACTTCAAACGCACTTATGAGGAATTGAATATGTTAATGCCTTTAACTACTGATATTCAGGTACAACAGACTCAGCGAGAGCAACTAGCTATCATGAGCCTCCTCACTGGTTTACCACTTGAATATGAGACGGTCTGTTCTCAAATTTTATCCGGAACTGAGATTTCTACTCTTCAGGATGTTTTCTCTCGTGTCATGCGCACTGAGAACCTTTCTCACCCTCCTTCCGGCATCCCTACTAGTGCTCTCATAAGTAAGGGTCAATCCGATCATCATCCTCCGGTTCACAAAGTAGCCTCCCGGCCAGGGGGAGCTTATCAGGACTCTAGTGGAGTCACATGCTATTATTGTAAAGAACCAGGTCATACCAAGCGTACATGTCGCAAGTTGCAGAACCGGCAACAGAGAACTACCTTTGCACATGTCACATCATCTAATGATGACAGGGTTACTATTTCCGCTGCTGAATACTCCAAGTTCTCCAAGTATCAGGAATCTCTAACTTCTATAGTGCCATCATCACCACCACCAAGTGCTCTGGCCCACCATTATCTGCTTCGTCTTCTGATCCTGAACCAAGCATCCTTGAGCATGAGCATGAGCCTGAGACACCTGTTCCCCAGCCTGACCCAACTCTTGATTTGCCCATCGCTCTTCGTAAAGGTACACGCACTTGTACTCATCCCATTTCCTCCTTTGTTTCTTATAACCACTTATCTCCTGCCTCTTGTTCCTTTGTTGCATCCTTAGATGCTATTACCATTCCTAAAACTCTTCATACTGCATTAGCCTATCCGGGTTGGTGTGCTGCAATGATCGAAGAGATGACGGCCCTTGATCAGGCTGGTACCTGGACTCTAGTTGATTTACCTTGAGGCAAGAAAGAAATTGGGTGTGAGTGGGTATTCATTGTTAAAACCAAGGCTAATGGCACTCTCGAACGTCTTAAGGCCCATCTTGTTGCAAAGGGCTATGCAAAAACTTATGGAATTGATTACTCTGAGACCTTTTCACATGTGGCCAAGTTGTCCTCTGTCCGCCTCTTTATTTCTATGGCAGCCACTCATAATTGGGATCTCCATTAACTGGATATCAAAAATGCCTTTTTGAATGGTGATCTTCATGAGGAAGTTTACATGGAGCAACCACCTGGTTTCGTTGCTCAGGGGGAGTCTGAGAAAGTGTGTCATCTTCAGAAATCTATGTATGGCTTGAAGCAAAGTCCTCATGCTTGATTTGATAGGTTTAGCTCCGTGGTGAAGAATTTTGGCATGCGACAAAGTAAGTGTGATCACTCTGTTTTATCACAGAACAGATGCTGGCATAAACCTTCTGGTAGTTTAGGTTGACGATATTGTGATTACTGGTAGTGATACTTCGGGAATCTCATCACTCAAGTCCTTTCTCAACTCTCATTTCCAAACAAAGGATTTGGGCCCGTTAAAGTACTTCATAGGGATTGAAGTTATGAGGAGTAAGAAAGGCATCCTTTTGACATAGAAAATATGTTCTTGACTTGCTGAAAGAGACATGAAAACTAGGAGCTGCACCCAGTAGTTTCCCAATGATTCCCAACCCACTTCTCGATATTGATGGAGAAAAACTACCAGAGAATTTGCTGGAAAATGATAAGAGTGAACTGCTTGACAATGATAAAAGTGAGCCATTTGAAAATCTCGAGAGATATCGCAGACTGGTTGGAAAACTAAACTATCTCACCGTGACTCGTCCTGATATCACTTTTCTAGTTAGTGTGCTCAGCCAATTCATGGTATCACCAACTGTTAACCAATGGGAGGCCTTAGAACATGTCTTGCATTACTTAAAGGGCTCCCTAGGTCGTGGTATATTATACAAGAATAATGGGCACACAGATATTGAGTGTTTTTGTGATGCAGACTATGGTGGATCGAAAGCTACTAGAAGGTCGACTACAGGATACCGTGTCTTTGTGGGTGGAAATTTAGTATCCTAGAGAAGTAAGAAACAGAATGTGGTATCACGGTCTAGTGCTGAAGCAGAGTATAGAGCTGTGGCACAATCAGTGTGTGAGATAGTATGGATCTATCAACTGTTAAGGGAGGTTGGTCTCAAAACTTCATTACCAGCAAGGTTGTGGTGTGACAATAAAGCGACTCTACACATAGCTTCCAACTCTGTCTTTCATGAACGCACAAAGCACATCGAAATCGATTGCCATTTTGTTCGGGATAAGATCAAAGAAAATGTTATTTCTACAGGACATGTGAGGTCTGGAGACCAGTTAGGTGATATGTTCACCAAAGCTTTGAATGGGACTTGGATCGACTATCTCTGTAACAAGTTGGGCTTGATTAACATCTATGCTCCAACTTGAGGGGGAGTGTAAAGATATTGTAAATATATTATAATTAATATAGAATCAGATATAGGGGATCGGTTATGATTATTAGTCATTATTAGGAGATTATTAGTCATTAAGAGTATTTATGTATGGTGCTCCCATATTGTATATAAATTCCATCCTCTACGTATGAATAAGACAAGTCATTCAGTGCATCTCTTTACAAGACGGAATGCTCCTATATATACAGGTGAATTGGTAAGTTTCCAGAATCTAGAAACTTACCGATCTCTCCTACTCTCTCTATTAAGCAAGAATCTCATTTAATGGAAGAAAATAAAAGCCTAGAAAAGGAGAATCTCCAATCTCAAAATAATATTAATTCATTCATTCATTGATGCCTTGGTTTACAGCACGCTCATGTATTTATAAACCTAGGATTACAACTAATTGTAACTAACTAATCTAGTAGACACCCTATGATCCCTTTATTTCTCTCTAACTGACTCCATAACTCCATAGCTGACCCACTACCTAATAATTAAAATAAACTAATAAACCATTAAAACCATTCCCCATGTTCCTCTGGTATCTTATGATGAATAGTATAAGTATATGAAATAAACTTTAATAATCAGAACACGTTAAGCTGATAGGAAGTGCTATATCCACTAGTAGTTACAAGTTACAACTTGCAACTTAATACTTTGCCTCAAGAACCCAACAAAGCATCAACCTTAGCATTTGTTGTTCTTGACAAGAACTTCATGCACATTGGTGGCTTAATTCCAGCAAGAGCAGGTATTGAAGCAGGCAAAGTCCATAAACCATCACCACATATCAGCCCAAAAGCTACTGCAGGAGCAAAAGCATCTGCGTTAGCCTTGTTCATCTTCTCCCAAACAAACAGTATCAAACTTCCAACACACATGTCAATGGCAAAATATGGCCCTATATAGAAAGGAATGGCCATGGCCATTGGAAGTGGTATGAACCACGCTCTCTTACCCCTCAAGTCTTTGATCAAGTTAATCAAAATGGCAGAACCAAAGAGGAGCAAAAGCATCTGCTTTAGCCTTGTTCATCTTCTCCCAAACAAACAGTATCAAACTTCCAACACACATGTCAATGGCAAAATATGGCCCTATATAGAAAGGAATGGCCATGGCCATTGGAAGTGGTATGAACCACGCTCTCTTACCCCTCAAGTCTTTGATCAAGTTAATCAAAATGGCAGAACCAAAGAGGAGCAAAAGCATCTGCTTTAGCCTTGTTCATCTTCTCCCAAACAAACAGTATCAAACTTCCAACACACATGTCAATGGCAAAATATGGCCCTATATAGAAAGGAATGGCCATGGCCATTGGAAGTGGTATGAACCACGCTCTCTTACCCCTCAAGTCTTTGATCAAGTTAATCAAAATGGCAGAACCAAAGAGGAGCAAAAGCATCTGCTTTAGCCTTGTTCATCTTCTCCCAAACAAACAGTATCAAACTTCCAACACACATGTCAATGGCAAAATATGGCCCTATATAGAAAGGAATGGCCATGGCCATTGGAAGTGGTATGAACCACGCTCTCTTACCCATCAAGTCTTTGATCAAGTTAATCAAAATGGCAGAACCAAAGAAAATATAGCAGAACAGAAGACAGTGCTTTGGAAGAGAAGAGAAGCCTTCTACACCCAACATGGCCATGTTTCTGTACACTATTGCAAAAGGAGCAGGATACTCACTATGGGGTGTTCCAAGATCTTTAAAGGCCTTGTAGTAAACCCAGAATACACAAGGAGAGATCACACAACCTATTGTTGTGCCTATAATTTGGCTAAAAAACATAGACCTTGGTGATGACAGTGTGAGGTAGCCAGTCTTGAAGTCCTGCATTAAGTCAGAGGCTGTTGAGACTATGTTCATCATCACTCCGCAGGCTGCTAGGCCTGCAAGGACACCACCATGTGAGGCACCGGCCCAAGCTTCAATGGCAAAGATGGCTAGCTTTCCATAAGCTGATGCTAGGGACCAGTCCGTTAGCCCACAGCCATAAGCATTACGGAATGCTAATGAAGGAGCAAATAGGTAGATCACCAGTATGTAGTACCATTTCAGTTGGGGAAAGATGTGTGGGACTGTGATTATGGAGACAGCAGAAATTGCCACATAGCCTCCAACCGCAAAATATGAGGGTATTTGATCTTTGAGAAAGAATTGGATTCCGCGTTGATCATCGTAGGAGAGTTGTACAGGTGAGGATGAGTTCTGATTTTCTGCAACAGGAAGAACATTCTCTTTTGGTTTGTCTCTGATTTGTTTGTAAATACCCATGAGAGTATGACAGAGAACCTTGAATAAGTTATATAAACCATCTCCCAGGATCAACGATGTGGCTATAAATACCTGAAATTTAAGGAGGAAGGCAAGGACTTTAAGGCTGTAAAAAGCATGTAAAGGTACGGCGTAGTTAATTTGCTTGATTCACAGGAAACAAAAACAAACCTTGTAACCTTGAAGGCCATTCATGTCAGTCTCATCAAGGTTGGGAGGGTACCACTGGCCTTCTTTCTTCTCTATGAGAGGCCACATTATTCCCCAAGAAAGAATTCCTCCAAGGAGCACTGATACATTTATGATATATGGGCAAATCATTCCCACTCCAACATAGATTGTAGAGAAATCAAAATAAAACCTGAAAAAGTAATGAAGGGTTATTTACCATGAATGATAACTAATTAAATTTGAAGATAGGTGTGTAACAACATACATGTACTGATATGCTTTGAGGCCTAGAGAAGGGAAGGCTTGAAATCCTCACTGATCAGTAGCAGAATAGAACCATTGGAAAAAACCCCATAGGAAACTGAGACTAAAGAATTTTCCCAACACTTTTACTTGCTTCCTGAGATATATATATATCAGTTTATAAGTTTACAAGGTATGCTTATAAATTCCCACATAGGTAGTTCAAATCAAAAGCATTAAGGGTCCATTACAATGCCTTACTTTGCTAGTCTGGCTCCTTCAGGAGTGTGGAAGCTGTTGATGAGATGAGCAGTTGCAGTACCACTTGGATATATCAACCTGAAGTTAACAATCATAATCTGCATCCAAATAACACAAATAAAGCAAATCAACGATGTCATATAAGCATCATCAATACATATAACAATTGTTCTGCATGATGAATTCAGATCTCAATGAATGAAGGGAAAACCATTTTGTAGGTAAATATACTTTCCCTCCTTTTCAATTTGGTACCTATGTGTTTTTCTCTATTAATTAAATCCTTTATTTTGCTTTGTTGACACTGTAAGTCCATGTAACTTTCTTGTCTTCTACAGGGCTAAAGTTGCTAACAGAACAAAGTTAAAAGATTTAATTAAGAGAGTAAAACACATAGGTATGAAGTTAAAAAGAAAAGGTAAAGGTAGCTGCAAAATGGTTTTCCCATGGATGAATCATACCTTCCTCAGAGGTAGGACCGAGAAAAGGCCAATGAAGCTGACAACAAAGAGAAATCCTATAATCCCTCCTAATGATGGGTTTTTGAAGTCACTCTTGTCTAAAGTTTGATTGGCTATACGTTCACTCATCCCAAAGAGGTAGCTTCCAAAACCTCCTGTTCATTAAAGATTAGAGCAAATTAAACTTATTGTCTTCAAAAGATTAACAAAAAGATATATAGAACCAAAGAAGGTACCACTGAAGGCAATGCCAGAGGAAGCAACAACGCAGGTCTGTATGACTGTGTTTTCCTGTCTGGTAAATGGCTGTCTCAACATGCCACACTTGTCCAACAACTTTGTCCATATCTTGACGAAGAAGAAACCCAGAAGACCAGCTTGAGACATTGAGGGAAGGAATAATCCCAGTGGTGAGATTCAGCTTCATCACTATGAAACTGAACAGTATGTTCAGACATAAGCTAACGGCTAGGGTTCTCAAAGTTAGCTGCTTCCTCCATGGTAGCACCACCTGGCTCATGAACACTCTCTCCAATGAAACCTCTTCTTCTTTAAACTTCATGCCCTTGTGTTTTGTTTCTGTACTTGTTCATCTTCCTCAATATCATCAAACCCAGTTCCTATCGTATCCCCATTTCCATCATGAGCCATTATTTCTCTCTTCTTGCACCGTGTTTTCTAAGCAATGGATTGGAGTCCAAGGATTGTGGATATGGAAGTTCAGAATCCTTTCATGGAGATTGAATGAAAGTTGGTATGCTTTGATGGGTTATTGGATATTTAATACATGATATTCACAGATGCTTCTCAATTCACGTACAGGTTAGGGGTCAAAGCAACGCAATTACCATTGAATTGAAAGGTAATTTTATTCTGTATGTTCGTCCATCTTTGTTTAACTTGTAGAGGATAAAGTTATTCAACGGCCCCTATAATAGAGGATAATTTGACTTAAATTTTATGTTTACAAAAATATTTAAATAATCGAGTCATTTATATATGAAAGTTCAGAATCTCTATATTGTATATGGAGAATGGATTAACTAAAGAAAAATGAAATGGACTAGAAGAGTAATTTAACTATATTATATTTGTTTGCATTGATATTTGATTATTAAATAAAGTTTTTTTTTTTGTTATTTATTTTTTCTTGGAATTATTTAAGTTCTCTTTGATTATAGCTTTGACCGAACGTAAAGAACGAGCTAGGAATCTTAGGTCAATTCATTCAGAGTTAGAACAGACAATAGAGTGTGTTTTTAGAGGTTGTTCCACGAATTTTTTATTATTTTTATAATATTTTCATTCTTAACATCATTGGCTACTAATTATCATAGGATTACGTTTGGGCGGCACATCATACAAGAAAAGTCTTCTAATATATAATATTATTATATTTTTTATTTTTTCATTTTATTTTCCCTAATTTTACTACAATATATAAAAAATATATACGTATTATTTATAATTTTCATCAAAAAAATCACTACTCTAATATTTATATAGGGTTTGTTTGGTTTCTCATTTCCAAAAATCAAATGCACATTTAACAGTATTTTTTCCGTAAAACGAGATAATTTTATTCATATATTTACCTCAACTTACGTAGAAGTACTTCTCTACCGTATTCTCAAACGGGCACATAAACAAGTTTTCCTTTTACAAAAAATTACTTCTCTATGTTTGTTCAAATATAAATACCATTTATCAGAATGCAGTTTCATAAAAAATTATTTTTTAAAATACATTATCCCACAACGAGAAAGTAACAGGTCTGTTTGGGAACGCTTTAAGACCCATGCAATACATTTTAATGTCAATAAATTCGGTAGGAATTTTTATTGAATACAAGTTCAGCTAATTGCTGTCACCACTCCATCTAATTAATGAACAGCCTTCGCCTCCTCCTTCTTCTTCCATTCCTCAATTATTGTCTTGATTTTAACGTCGCAGCTTCCTCCTGCGGCGGCGGCCTTCCTTGCAGCCTCTTTGAGTTGCAAAGCTTTCAGCTTGAGAGATTCATTGCTCATCATCTCCTTCACTGCCTTGGCTATCTCCTCCGCCTTCACCACCACCTCTCCGCCCCAACCCCACTCCGCCGGCCACATTCCCGCCCCACTCTCCGC
>JANTPZ010138651.1:0-30501 GCA_025593235.1 Vachellia pachyceras
GGGACCGTCCACATCAACTCTGGATGGTCCAAAACAAAAGTGAGCAGCGCCGTTCATTCCACGGACCCGGTGGCCGTGTACCAAGTTGATAAGGTCCTTCTCCCTGAAGCCATCTTTGGGACTGACATTCCTCCAACCCCAGCTCCTTCACCAGCACCTGAGATAGCACCTGCTGCTGATTCACCAGATGAAAAATCTGCAGATACCAAGTCTTCTAAATCTTCCTCGCCATCATCTTCACCTGATAAGGCTGCTTCTCACAGGACCATGTTCAGTTTGGGCAACTTTGTTGCGGCAGTTTCCATGGCCATCATGGTTGAGTTCTTGCGATGATCCATCATGAGGGGAATCTGGGCGATTCGTTCAATCTTTTTTTTTTGTCCATTAATTTAAACAATTCTATTATGTCTGTATATCTGGGATTACATGATCATGTTGCAGTTTGCTGCTTTTGATTTGAATTCATATATATTTTTTTCCGTTGAACATAATATTATGTATGAGAATGTGCTTCTTTCTATTATGATGTGGTAGTTTCTTTTGGTCTTAATAGCATGTGGTTGTGACGTTATTTTTATGCTGTATTATTCTGTTCTCCTGAGATTACCGAGTTGTTGACTATTAGCAATGGATGCTTAAATTCATGTAAATGATTTTAAATTATAGTTTGAGTGGATCGCAAATTTTTAATAAAAAACAATTTTTTATTGTCAAAAGATAAGCAGTTAAATCATTTGTAAAACTGAACAATTAAGCTTTGTGAGTTATGACCATGCTTCAAGCCTTAAAAGTTAAAACAAATTTCAAAAGGATAATTGTTTTCTTAAAACATAAAAGAAAATAGTGGTATGATTTTTATTTTTATTTTTTTGTGAAGGGAAGGATTTATTGAATAAATAACTCGGTAAATTAGCTGTACTGATTTGAATTTTGAATTTTCTTTGGATGAACATGAGTGCTATTATTATTTAATTACTAGTGTCTCAGAATGTGATTTTTCATTAAAATATTATTTTTGTTAGCTTTAATATCATGTCGACTCTATGTTAGTACACAAGTAGTGACAGTTGGGCTGTAATTATCAAACCTGTTTGTAATTAATATATATGTGTGTGTACACTTATAAAAGGAAAAAAAAAGTCTAATTTAAATTGAAAATAAAATATGTAACTTGCTCTTTTTTTTTTTTTGAGGAAAGCATTTCATCCAGCTAGATTAAGGGCGAGGAAATGAAATTGAAAACCAAAAATGGAACCGAACTCAATTCGGTTTTTTCGAATTTCAGTTTTTTTATTTTGAGACAAATCAGTTTTAAGTTCGGTGTCTATGAAAAGAATTCGGTTTAACCGAAAAACCGAGAAATATATATATATATATTTATTTAGTAAATTATTAAATATAATTATATTTATATATTCATTAAACAATAAACCATTAAATGTTATTATTACATGTATTATTAAATATTATTATAATATATTTAAAAAATTATTATATTATATTTAGATTAGTAAATTATTAAATATTTTTTGTTATTTCGGTTAAAAAATCAAACCGAAATAACTCGGTTCAATTAAATTTTAGGTTTGATTTCGGTTCTATTTTATTTTTTGTCGAAAACTAAATACTCATCCCTAAATTAGGTATAATAGAGTACAGAAGTAAGCTTTTAAAAGCATGATGAGGCTGGCTGGCTACCCAATCCTCCTATGCCACACACATACGCACACACATATACATAATTTATGAATTAATGTTTTAAGGAAATTATATTTACAAATTTATACATAATAATCATGATAATAAAAAATCATGAAAATGATTATTTTTAAACTTGACATGAATATTAAATTTTAAATATAAAAATGATAATTTAAAAATAAAGACATGTGTAATAATTTTAGTTCACATTTGATTACTTGAAAATACGGTTTGAAATGAGAATTTTGATATGTAATTTATTCATCATACACTTTATTTGTAACCATTACTGTTATTGGCATGATTTACAATCAGGTTCAATAAAAAGAATTAATGAAGAAGAAATTTTAAAGATTGGTAAAATTACCATCAGGTCATAGCAGTAACTGGTTTGGTTGTTATTGACGGTTGGTGAGGTTGTTAATAACAACCGGACCAGCTACTGATGGGGTCTAATTGTAATTTTGACAACCTTTAGGACATTTTATTTATTAATTTCTCTATTTGGAACTTGATGGTAAATCTCTCAAATTTATTTAATTCACATCTTAAATTTTTTAATACACACACGTATGTATGTACATATAACTTGAATATAGCCAAAAATCGAAATTCATGATGTGCTCCATGCATGTAATTTCCCCATGAACCAATATGACACTTTTAATTTATTATTATTATTATTATTTTAAATTATCCTTACCTTGTGAGAAGGAAGGTTTAGAAAACAGATCCATCACAAGGAAGGACCACAAGGAAAAAAAAATATAAGATTAAAAAAAGAAGAAGAAACAAGTGTTGAGCTTTAAGGAGAAGCTTGGCCTTCTTTTAAAGTTTACTTTCACAAAACAACATAGAAAAAAGGGGGATGGCATGTGAGCAGTCAGAGGTTGGACCACCATTAGAGCTATTGCATTGCATTATTGTTGTGTGATTTTGGAGGTTGCCAATTGGTTATTTATATATTGTCCCCAAAAAAAAATAATGGGTGACCCAAAAAAAATGAAAACTATATTTTAAGTCTTATACTGTTTTTTTTTTAAAAAAATTAATTTATTCCTTAATATTACTTTGTTTTAATTTTTTTTTTTTGGAGAAAATTAATCTGTACTTTGTTTCTTGGGAAAACTAGCTAGTTTTCCTCTATCTTAAATTAGAATAGAAGAATTTTGTTTCTGACTTTCTTCTTGCCTCAAGTTTTG
Source organism: Vachellia pachyceras (assembly GCA_025593235.1). Lineage (NCBI taxonomy): Eukaryota > Viridiplantae > Streptophyta > Magnoliopsida > Fabales > Fabaceae > Vachellia > Vachellia pachyceras. The sequence goes on from JANTPZ010138651.1 coordinate 2,904, forward strand.
GTCCAACTATCTCAATGCTTCCTTTGGTTCTAAGCTTAGGAAGTAAATGAAGAGCTTAATTTGGTTTTAAATGTAAGATATCAATATACTTCATCTTCTAAATTTACGATATTTTCTTAAATTTTTCTTATTGATTACCGTCATATATTAAATGATGTTCACCTCAATAAGCGTACTTTCTACGGTAAGTAATTAAAAAAAGTGCTTTACATAGAAATTTTCATGTTTATTTAGCATCCTTACCTGTGTTTTCAAGTCTATCCACCATTCTAAAGTATTTTTTGTGTATCCAACATCATGGGGTGTTTTGTTTCGAGTGTATCAAGCAGCCTAAAATATTTTATGATCCATCCAGCTCTTATATTACCATTTTGTGTCATTCACCATTAATTATTTTTGTTAAATGCGTCTAACACTTTAAATTATTTTTTGTTGCATCCAACACAAAAAATTGCAATAGGAAAAAAATATTTAGGTGCTAGATGTAATTTAAAAATACTTTAAGGTGTTGGATGCATCTTAACTTTGGATAAAACATTATATTTTTTTATAGGTGACTAATTTTTTCAATTTATATAAATTAATTATCTAGTTCTTACCAAATGAAGTACAAAGAAGCTTAGTAACCCAGAATGATAAATGCTACAAAAAGAAAACACCCACACATAGCAACAAGAAAAGTAATTCTCCAATTTTTAATATAAGAGCTATTTAACTAATTTGGGTAGATAAAAAAAATAAGATAACGCACTAATTATAACAAATGTGATATGGTCACTGATAATTCCCCATTTTTAATATAAATTGAGATATATTTTAATACATTTGGAGAGTTATTAATGCAAAACTAAAAAGTGTGTTATGAGTGATTTTAATAAGAAATGGAATTGTCACATGTTTTGAGGATTTTAGTGCAATAAAATTAATTTTAGAAACATTTAAAGAAAAATATAATAATACTTTAGGTTTTGTCTGTTAATTATTATTAGTAGTATTATTATTATTATTATTATTAATAGTGCATCACTTCACTTTTTGCTTTCACGTTGTCGTTTTTGGCGCAGAGAAGAAACTGGACCATTGGCTTTTGAGGAAAAACAACGTTTAGAGAATTGTAGAAGCTAACTTTGCAACGCTTTTCCTCTCTGTGAGGGCTTTCTTCCCTCTGTTAGGGTTTGTTTCTCGAGGCGGTGAGGTTGAGCGATGAAGCCGTTAAAGTTAATCTTTAGAGGACCTATTCTTCGTCTCTTTGGTGAGTTCCAGGATTGTATTGCTATGATTTGGATTTTGGAGGTTAGGGATTCAAAGATGCTGTCAGGGGAGGGCAAGCTCTGCGGCGGAGGTGATAGTCGATTAGAGGTTTGGTTTATGTGGTTCGGTGGGTCAACCTCTGATAGCGATCTCCGGTGGGTACCTCCAGGGGCTTGGGAGGCTATTGTCGAAAAGTTCCGCCAAGGACGACTCACGACCCAGGTTACTGGTTTCGCAGCTGGAATGGTTGAGTGCCATGGGTTTTCTTCCTTGTTTCTATAGTCTAGTTTTCAGCGCCTGCTCAATGATAAGGCATGGAGGATTTGCAGAAATAGCGGCTTGGTGCAAATCGGTGCCGCTTTGTGGCCCAACAAATTTGCTGCAAAAACCCCGCCATCTATTGACATCTCCCCTGTTTCGGCCACCATGTCTGTAGATTTGGAGGAGTTTGCGACTAATGATGCCGAGCTGGAATCTGGGGGTTGTGTTGGAAATGGTGATGTGCAGGCTCAGGTTCCAGTTCCTTCTTTGTATTCGCAGGGGAATACTGATGGAGTTCCAGTGATTCAAATCGTCGGAGATATTGGTAGCGAGGGAGCTGAGCAAAGGCCCTTAGAGAAGAAGAGGGTAAAGGCTAGGGATCCTGAGGTAAGTAGCTCTCTCAATTCTCAACAAGTTTCGTATAGAATTACTTTGGGTTTGAGTGTTCTGAAGGGTAGGATGGCTGAGTCTGCTGGTGGTAAACCTGTGTTAAGTAGTGTTAATTATATGAAGGGTTGAAACCAGTTGTAGCAAGGTTTTACCATTACTGTGAGTCCAAGGGTAACTATAGGTTTATCAGAGTAGGTTTTAAACCAAGGATTGTTACCTTTGGGGTTACTGGACTGGTTGAAGTAGATTGGAACGACTTTATGCTAAAAAGAAAAGGAATGGAAGCTTATTGTGCAATTTTCATGGCTGCTGAATCTCTTTCTGTGATGAGTTGTTGTTGTTGTTGGTATGAGATGTTCTGCTCTTGGTTGATGGCTGGTGAGGCAGTGGTTTGTATTGCTATGGCAAAGTTATATGTTGGTCAAGTTAGAATTACTACCTTGAGTCTGTTCGGTGGCTCTGTTCACGCTGTTCATCTAGGGCTTAACATGTGTCTGTTCAGTGGGAAGATCTACACTGTTCTTATCCGGGTAAAACATGTGCCTGTTCAGTGTGTATTGAAGCATTGTTCATTCTTAGGCTGGGGTGGTGATTCTACTATCTGTTATATGGATGACTATAATTTTCTAACCTTGATTATGATTATTGTCCTCCTTGAGTTTATTCCCTCAAGGAATTTGATCAGGAACCATGTCTATATATGCTAGACTTGAAGTTTAAATAATCAAATGGATGGTTTGTTAGTAACATAGAGATATAGTTATTAACCTAGCATTGTCATATTAAGGTTGTTGCATAATGATTATTTTCTTTTGACTGTAGCAAAATATTGTGCATATTAAATGAGGATATTAATTTGGTTATGACTTGAGAAAGCTTAATCAATTGCTTTTTGAACCTTAGACAAACATATTATGTCATTTAATCACTAATAGAGTTGTATGTATTTAATTCTCATGAATTGCAATGGTGAAAAATAATCCTAGGCATCCCTCATCGTTAAATCAAAACTCCAATTTGTCTTTCTCCTTTTATAGTTATTTTTATTGAATTTAGTAGATCTTTAGGACATTATTACTCAATTGATTCACTCAACCTAATTGATTACATAATTGCATTAATTGTCTCGCTTATGCGTTAGTCCTCATGGGAACGATATTTTTATACTACTTACGACCCGTATGCTTACGGTAAGTTAGAAGGTGAACAGTCATAAAAGGTGGGGTAAATCCAGTGACTAAGCAATTGACAATATTAGCATACCATGGTTCCCTAACAATTAAAGCGCATAAGAGTGAATCAGGGAATAAATCACAAGTTAAGTTAGATGAATATACTCCCTTGGTATCATCTGGTAATCAGCTCAGGTGATCCGCCACTTGATTCACAGATCCTGGTCTATCCTTAATTTCCAAGTCAAACTCTTGAAGGAGCAAAGCCTATCTAATTAATCTTGGTTTTGACTGAGCCTTTTTCAGTAAGTACTTGACAGCTGCATGGTCAGTAAAAATAACAACATGAGAGATTAATAAATATGGCCTAAACTTTTCTAATGCAAACAAAACAGCAAACAACTCTTTCTCAGTTGTGATATAATTCATTTGTGCTAGGTCCAAGGTCTTAGATGCATAGGCTATAGCTCTAGTAACCTTTTTGATTTTCTGCTCAAGCATTACCCCTACAGCATAATTAGAAGCATCGCAAGAAAGCTCAAAAGGTAATTCCCAATTTGGAGCAATCAAAATAGGTGCAGATTCAAGCTTCCTTTTTAATTCATCAAAAGCTACTTTGCAATGGTTATTGAAGTCAAACTTTACATCTTTTTGCAGTAGTTTAGAAAGAGGTAAAATTTTGTTGAAATCTTTGATAAACCGTCTATAAAACCCAGCATAACTAAGAAACGATCGGATATCTTTCACACAATTTGGGTAAGGTAAGGAAGAAATCACTTCAATTTTTGTTTATCCACCTCAATACCCTTTTGCGAAATTAAATGCCCTAAAACGATTCCCTCATTTACCATGAAATGGCATTTTTCAAAGTTCAAAATCAAATTTTTCTCAATGCATTTTTTAAAACCATTTCAAGGCTAGTTAAACAAGCATCGAAGATTCCCCGTAAATAGTAAAATCGTCCATGAAAACCTCTATGCATTTTTCTAGAAATTCAGAGAAAACTGCCATCATGCAGCATTAGAAAGTCCCTAGAGCGTTACACAGTCCAAAGGGCATCCTTCGATTTGCAAATGTGCCAAAAGGGCATGTAAATGTGGTTTTGTCTTGGTCCTCAGGTGTAATCGATACTTGGAAGTACCCTGAGAACCCATCTAAAAAATAATGCGATTTCCCTACTAGCCTCTCAAGCATTTGATTAATAAAGGTCAACGAAAAATGATCCTTTCGTGTGGCATCATTTAATTTCCTATAATCGATACACACATGCCAAGAGTTTTGAACCCGTGTGGGTATAAGTTCATCTTTTTCATTTCTCACAATTGGATTCCCGCTTTTTTTGGTAACACATGGACAGGGCTAACCCACTCGCTATCTGAAATTGGATAAATGATCCCCGCACTCAATAGTTTGGTAATCTCCTTTTTTACCACATCCAGTATCAGGGGATTCAATCTCTTCTGGGGTTGCTTACATATCACTGGGCTAATCCCCAGAATGTCTGCTAGGGTCCACCCCAATGCCCTTCTATGCTCTCCCAAAACAATTAATAGCATCTTTTCCTCCTTATGAGATAAAGATTTAGCAATTGTAACGGGAAGAGCATTATTAAACCCAAGATAAGCATATTTTAAATTATACGGCAAGGGTTCTAATTCTAGCGTAGGGGGTTACACAACTGAAGAAATTAACTTATGAATCTCAAGAGAGTTGAGATCACTTCCCTGATTATTTGAGGTGTCCTGTCGGTCTGTTGACTTTTCAGCGGTTAATCTATGATCCTTTTCAACATCAATAGGCTCCTCAATTTCCAGGTTATCTTCTTTAATCGTGCTACGCTCAACATTGGTATCTTCCTCCTTCTGTTGCTCCTTTTGAGTTTGCGATACAGGCAACAAACATTTCATCACAATGCATTGAAGACATGTTCCCATCCCTTCACAAGCACAGGAAGAGTTCTCAGAATACAATGATGCAAAAGATGAATGTTCCTCATATTCAGCAATAGATGTAATAGATAATATGCTTGACTGTACAAACTCATCCTCTGACGTGAGCATGGGACAAGCGCTTTCAATGGTTATGATATTCAGAATTTGAACGGGTACATGTAAGTGTGTGGATATATATGTATAAAAGTAAATGAAAGGAGTGAATGAAGTGTGAAAAAGAAATTTTAGTTGCGGCTAAAGTAACATTACGTCACGGCGAACAGTACCCGAGTGGGTAAAACAGGTGAAAATTCAGATTTTGGCCACGGTGAAATTATACTTTGGTCGTGGCGAAGAACACCTGAGAGAAATCTCTCGTTAAAAATGAAAGTTACGCCGCGGTGAAACTCAATTTTACTCACAGCGCACTACACCCGAGAAGGTGTTTCCCTATGAAATTCACATACGCTGCGGCAAAAATAGAAATTTGTTGTGGCGAAAGTGCGAAAATTATGCAGGATGCAGATGATATCTAGTGAATCCAACTATGTTCCCTAAAAATGCAATACTATAATATGAACAAGTTAAACCTATACTATGAACAATTGCAAAGATAAAACAAAGACAGATAAAAAGGAGCCGATAGTAGTGCACAATCAGGTATATTATATTGAGAAAATGGAATATAACTTCTGCCATTACTGTTCACTATAAATAGAAAGGCAGGTAACCCTAAATGGCATAAGATATGTACATGTGCAACATCATTGATAAATTCTAGAACAAAGCATAATATCATTATGCTTAATATACAGTGGGCCTGGTATAGCAGACTTGATTAAGACTATGGAGGCATTGGATTAGGCTTAGACTCCAGCTGGTATTTCTTAACATCCCTTCTCAAACTAGGTCCCGGGGAGACAGATAGACCTAGTTTGTGTATGAGCTCCAAGAATTGTGAGTGAGATAGTGCTTTGGTAAATAAATCAGCTACCTGCTTAGATGAAGGAATATATTGAATAATGAGCCATTTGTTCAACACTCTATCCCGCAGACAATGAACATTAAGTTCAATGTGCTTGGATCTGGTGTGTAACACAAGATTAGAGGCCAAGGCTGTAGCACTTAGATTATCACACCAAGCTGTAGGAGGATGTCTGAGATGAACTCCAATTTCTTTTATTAAAGATTGGATCCAAGCCAATTCAGTAGCAAGATTTGCTAAGGCCTTGTACTCTGATTCAATACTTGAGCGAGATACCACATGTTGTTTTTTTGCATACCATGAAATTAAGGAATCCCCAAGGTAAACACAGTAGCCACCCATAGAGCATCTGTCATCTGGGCAGACAACCTAATCTACATCTGAAAAACCATGTAGTGTTAGATGGTTGTTGGTCTTGATGTGCAGTGCTAGATTTGCAGTTCCTTTTAGATACCGAAATATCCTCTTTGCCAGTGAACCTCAGTAGGACAGCTAAGAAATTGACTTAGCTTGTTGACAGCAAACATTATATCAGGCCTTGTGTTGGTCAAATATTGCAGAGCACCTACCGCTTATCTGTAAACTGTAGGGTTTCTCAGTGGAGCACCTATATCCTTAGATAGATATTTATTCACTACCATTGGTGTTGGAACAGGGTTTGAAGTAGAGAAACCAAACCTGTTTAGTAAATTCAAGATATATCGTTCTTGTTTCAGAAATAGACCTGTGTGATTTCTGTAAGCCTCAATGCTAAGGAAATTATGTAGTGTCCCAAGGTCTTTAAGAGCAAAGAGAGAATTCAATTGTGTGATAAATGATTCCAGGACCTTGCTAGAATTTCCAGTAACAATAATATCATCCACATAAATCAAGACAAAAATGATTAATGAATTTCTCCTAATTAAGAAGAGTGTAGTGTCACATTTAGAGTGAGTAAAACCCCAACTTGTCAAGGTGATTCTTAGTTTCTCAAACAAAGCTCTTGGAGCTTGTTTAAGGCCATATATTGCCTTTTACAGGAGACAAACATGATTAGGAAATTTGGATGAGATGAAACCTTCTGGCTGCCTCATGAGGACATATTCCTGAAGCTTTCCATTCAAGAAGGCATTATTGACATCCAATTGTCTAATGTTCCAATTAAATGTCACTGCAACAATCAAGATGAATCTTAGAGTGGAGGTCTTGAGCACTGGGCTAAACGTCTCATTATAATCTATACCGGGACATTGTTGAAATCCCTTAGCAACCAATCAAGCCTTGTGTTTAAAAACTAATTCGCTTAATGTTGGTTTCAATTTGAAAACCCACTTGCAGTCTACTATTTTCCTTTTTCTAGTATTAGGAATAGGCTTCCAGGTTTGATTTCTTAACAAAGCATTATACTCATCTGTCATTTCCTTTCTCCACTTAGGTGATTTTAGAGCATCTTTTACACTCACAAGTTCACTAGGTACAATCACATTAGTTTGAGCTATTCCAATGTAAGGCACAAGGGGTTTCTATATACCTGCCTTGCTCCCAGTAACCATAGGATGCCTTGTAGGTTCTGTCCTCCGTGTAGTCTGAGATGAGGAAGTTGAATCTGATGGTGTTGAAACAACAGAGGGTTCAGCACTTTGAGTCTGAGTTTCTTCTCTTGTATTGTTAGGAGCCAAAGACGATGGACTAGGCTATGTATCAGAGGAGTCAGATGTTGAGTGATTCAGGCTTCTCACAGTATTAGAGTGGGATGAAGTATTGGAAGCTGCTATAGGTAAAGCTGGTTTCAGAAACATCTCCGTGCAAATCACCTCTTCATCCGATGGTTTTCTTTTATTGATAAATCCTGTTGAAAAAGGGAAATCAAATTCATTAAATACCACATGCCTTGATAAATAAATTCATCCTGTAGGAGTCGACAGTAGTGCACAATCAGGTATATTATATTAAGAAAATGGAATACAACTTCTGCCATTACTGTTCACTATAAATAGAAAGGCAGGTAACCCTAAATGGCATAAGATATGTACACATGTAACATCATTGATAAATTCTAGAACCAAGCATAATATCATTATGCATAATATACAATGGGCCTGGTATAGCAGATACGTGATCAAGACTATAGAGGTATTGGATTGGGCTTGGACTCCAGCTGGTATTTCTTAACAAAGATAAATGCAAAAACAAGCAAACAAAATGCATAATCTAGCAACTAATGGCACTTAGCTCCTCGGTAACGATGCCATTTTTGATCCTTCTCTAAACCACAGTTTATAAAACTTTATCACTGTCTAGCCCTTGAAAATGGATCAAAAGATTTGTGATTTTCAAGGCTTGCACAGGGTGCAAATCTAGGGTTGTTCTCTCCGGAGCTATGTATATACCACTATTTACTAGCTTGCGATAAGGTTCACTTTGCAAACTAAATCCGTTGTTGTTTCAAAATTGCTATCTACCTAAAGCTAATTATAAAACAAAATTTCTTTTTGGTATTTTTTGAATTGAGAGAAAGCAGTGAAAACAAAATTTGAGTGTAAAGTATGGATAATGAAGTTCCTCTTGAAAATGAATCGAACCATCATAGCTCGTAAAAGATTAGGGAAAGTATTAGTTTTCACACTAAGTTTTGAAATTAAAATCTCAACAACTCGCTGGGTCAAGAATTCCATGTAATGAACTCCATTCCATGAAACCCTTTAAAAACACTTAGTGTGTGTACAGAAGTCGCAAAGTGAAAAATCCAACTCAACACAATATTGTCTCTAAAATCAAGCACAACTAGGAAGATAGAAGAGAACAATAATGATTTCATTGAATAGGTAGAAATGAGAGCTCATCCTACCACGTCAAACACAAAACAAGTTCGATACACAAATAATCCAAGTTTGGCTCGACCGAGACCAGGCATTTACATACAAACTACAAGTACTAACTCATAAACTATGTAATCCATATTATAAATGCAGATTTAAAACTAATACTCCCCTTTCGGCACTTTGAACTCAGGCTATCTTAGTCTCCAAGAGGAAGGGAGATGCTCATCTACTCATATGGTGAGGAATCAGGCTCCGAATGGAAGATTGAAGCATCATGATGGATTGGGGATGAAATGGAATGGTAGTAAGGTTTTGATGAATAGAGAGAATGAGAAAATGGGAATGGAATGGTTCTCTGCCTCCTCCTTTTCTTCTCTCGAAACCTACCCTAATTAGGTTGTATTAACCGTCCAGGGTTAGATCCAAAGAAGCGGGTCGGGTTATTTTCCATTTGTAGCATACTTTGATGCTGATGTACGATATTCGCCACGGCGAACCTCTCCCGAGAGTTCTTTGCTCACTTGATTGAACTTTGGCCGTGGTGAACTATGAATTATGCCGCGGCGAACTTTCTCAGAGCTGTCTTCACATGATCTTGTTCAGAGTTCCTGAAATGAAATAGCAAATATTTGAAGTATCATTTGCTCATGATGGAATTTAAGCACAATTATATCATTATTCGTGCCAGATACACCCAAGATCACACTAATCCAAATCAACAACTCTAAATCTCCAATTAAGCACAAGAAAGGGTAATGGAAGGCTAAAATTGAATTAAAAATTTGGAAATTCAAGTATAAAGGTGGTATAAATAAAGCTCAATCATATAGCTATGGGGTTGTTATGCTAGAGATGCTCATAGGAAGGAAGCCAACATATAGCATGTTTCACGAAGACCTAAGCCTACCCAAATTCTGCAAGTTAGCATTGCCAGATGGAATCCTTGAGATAGTGGATTCAAGTTTGCTTGTTCTATCTGGTAGAGACCTTAACAGAGTTATGCAAAATTCAGATCTGGAACATAAAGTTCAAGAGTCCTTCACTAGCTTTGCTCGAATAGGAGTGGCGTGTTGTGCAGAATTTCCTAATGAAAGAATGGAAATAAAAAATGTTTTAGCAAAGTTGTTTGCAATTAAGCAACAGCTATCCACTTTCAACATTGTCATATGAGTTACCTGCATAGATTTAACGGTGGCTCTTCTCTATATGGAGATTGTGTATACATATTTAGTTGTTGTAAGTAATAGCTAACCTTATACTTTATCTAGTTTTTTTTTAAAAAAAAAATGGGGCAACATTACTCAATTTTATAACTTTTGGAGTGATATTGAATCCATAATAAAATGAAATGAATTATTGTTTCCACATATGCTTATACTAAAAGTGATTGAGCACTAGATGTATATTCGATTAAATTAAGCGATTTCAATGGTTGGTCTTATCAGTATCACCAAGTAAATATTCAGATATGTGTTATCTTGTTATCATGTGGTATGTTACCACAGAGCTCAATGATTGTCCTCATCAGTATCAGCCCCATTTGATTCCATCCATTGATCCATTTGGTATCTGCTCGTCGAAAATAAAACCTCTCATGAATGAACAGAGGGAACCTGTGGTCCAGTCATGAGCTTTGCAGCTTTTGGCCAAGCTACATCTCATGATTAATGAGCTTCAAAGTTATTGATTAGTAACATGGAAATTCTCAACACATAGTTTCAGTCAAAGGTTTTAAGAAGAATATATGGATAGAGATGTGAGGTTAAGCATGTTTTTCCTTGATACAAACCTTATTAGACACACTTGGAAAGAGTATATTGTATTTACTTGTTATTTAGGTTATATCGATTTATTTCCACTTAACACCACATTTGTTTGTATCTTGAATTGAACTGTTGGTTCTTAAGACAATATGTTATCCTTTTGTTTTTTTTAACTTTATCTTATCCTCAATTTAAAATCCAGTTTAAGGGAGCAGCAACATTTTTTAGAAATTACATCAGGGAATCTAATGGGATTGTGTTAACAACTTAAGGCTTCTATTTTATTTGTACAGCCTTAGTTCATTTTATGTGTTTATCTGACATCTCTTCCTCTGTCTTTCATTTCTTCTTCATCTCCTATCTTCTTCATTCTTGAAGTTCTTGCATTTTTTAGGCTTTTTTTTTTACAAAAAGTGTTCCTAAGTAACCCGCTGAACCCATTGGGTTACCCCTGAGTTAGACTGAGTTGTACTAATTCAGTTCGGGTCACATCGGTTTCTTTTCTTGTTCAAAGATGAATTAGACCGAACTAGTGTTAGGTTCACCAATTTCTGATTTAAAGCAGCCAGTCCAATCCAATTTTCACACCACGTCATTAATTACTATAACGTGATATATTCCAAGGCTTCCCCCAATTCATGTGTGTAAAAGGAGATCAGATAGCCATGTTACTTCTTTTTAGAATAAAAGATTGATATTGATAGCCATACGCGAATCTTTCTTCTCTTTTCTTAGAAGTATAACTAAATATGCCCACAAAATTCCCTGAAAGAATTTAAAAAGCTTAAACAATTTCCATTTGTCATGCCAAAATCTAATCATTTTAAAAGTTATGATATTTCACTAGGTACCCAAGAAGACTATTGAACGTCGTAGAAAATACTTTTGTGGATGACTATGATCTCTTAGCCTCCAAAGTCTTTACCAGAGTTGACTTAGAGTCAACCTTAATTGTCATACAATGCTTTTTTGTTTTTCTTTTTCTTTTTGAGAAAACTAAATCATATCTCTAGACTACTTTTACTTATTCTTTTAAGCTTATGTCATTAATCCCATTTAGAGGTGAGAAAATGGGCTGGACATGTAATTAATGAATCTATTTTTTTTCTTAATTTTAATGAAATATAAATTGGTTGAAAAGTCATTAAAACTGAAACGCATTTTCTTATAATTTTAATTTTTCCCTTCTTTTCACAGTACTTTAATTCAAAAGAGTGAATATTTATTACTTAATGAAATGAAGTTAACTCAAACTTGTATTACAAATACAATAAGGACTAGATATGAATTATAAAGCCATCTTTTGGCATAGTAGTTTTCGTTCTATTGTGGATCTGCCACCAATATTCCACTCAGAAATTTCCCTCACTTGAGAGGAAAATTTCTAGTCGTTGTCTCCCATTCACACGCACCTAACATATCATTTGTCTTAGTGTTGGCTATTTTGTTCTAGAACTTAATTAGTGGAAGGCTTCAAAATTTGACCGATTCGTAATTAGTTTCCATAGCAAAGATATGACGCTTGCTTCTTTAATGACTTTGTTAGCCTAAATAATTAATTTAGAAGTCCTAAAGATAATACAATACTTTGAAAATTTAAAGTGAGCAACTTCCAGTAATACTAATATAGATATAAGCCCATATTTTCAATACCTAAAATTTAAGCAACCTTAATTATGGGACACCTCTTCAAATTCGTCTGCCAGTGTTTGCATTTTGCAATATGTAAGTAATTCTATAAACATTCAAAAATGATCATATATATATCATTGTAAATTAAACAGCCAGCTTGAGTGTGGGGACTTGCCCTTAATTGAAATACGCATATATCAATTTTTTGTCATAAGGATGCTGTTAATGTATACATAATGCTACTTTGTAATAAAAAATGATGCCTTAATTATTGACAAAGCAAATATGCGATGCTTGCTTTAATAATGACTTTGATAATTTTTGTGTCTAGTCTTTCCACTCACAATTCTTAGTCCATTGACTGTGCAACTGAAATGAAATCAAATAATTAGTTCCAAATCCTAAAGATACTAAATCTTTGAAACTTTGTAATGAGCACTTTTGAATAATTTTCTTTTTATATAGTCTCCCATCACAATTGGTGTCCAGTCTTTGCTCTTGTCTCCATCTTAGTCCACAACCAATTTCTCGAAGTCTTGTGAATTATGGGAACGTTAGTCAACGTAACGCCCAGTGTGAATGAGCATGTTTGGAAAAGCTAAACGTACGTTCAACAATGTTTTTCGTAAAACGAGATAACCTTCTTCACATATTTACCTCAACTTGCGTAAAAGTATTTCTCTACCACATTCCCAAATGGGCACAATATTTGTTAATTAATGAAATGAAATAAACTCAAACTTGTATTAAAAATATAACAGGGACTAGATATGAATTATAAAGCCATCTTCTGGCATAGTAGTGTTCCTTCCATTGCGGATCTGCCTCCAATATTCCACTCAGAAATTTCCATCACTTAAGTGGAAAATTTCTAGTCGTTGTCTCCCACTCACACGTACCTAACATATCATTTGACGACGATTAACAATAACTCATTCGCTATTTACAATAATAATGCTAATGGTATTCCCCATAATCAATAAGGCATATATTCACAAATTGTTCCAAAATAAAAGATTACAATCTGTCACAAAATTTAAGAGTAATCAACATGACTATTTATTAGATACTTATTTGGAACAACGCTAATGGTATCCCGTTATACTCCAGCAAGTTTTTAAAAAGGTCACTATGTTAACTCATTAAAAACACAAGGAAATGGGCAAAGCAAGAGTACAATACATGTTTATGTCATATCTCTTTTGTGGGTCAGCCATAATATTCCAATCAGAAATTTCTCTCATTGAAGCCAGTTTTTGGATGCGTTATATATATATATATTTTGCATTTTTAGATTTTGTCTGGGAAAATTGGAAAACCCACTCAATGGTTTTTTTTCTTTATGTAAAGGATTAAGTCTTTTATCGAAATTTCACCCTAAGATCTTAGCATTTTTATTTTCAAATGCAATCTCTTAAAAAATTATCCAAACTTATTTTTTTGTTTTTATTTTAAAACCTGTTTTAAAAAGAAGTTTGATCAAAATGTAAAACAAAAAAGAAAGAAAAAGAAAGAAACAGGCCTTAATTTTTTGAACAATTTTTTTTAATTCTAACCGCCGCCTACATGTAGCTTCATTTGTCATAGTGTTGTCTATTTTTTTTAGTCTGCTGTTTTCGTCAAGCAATTTAACTAGTGGAAGGCTTTTCAATCTGACTAATTCTTAATTGACATCGCAAAGATGTGACTCTTTTTCATAGCCTAATTCTTAGTGCATCCACAGTACAAACGAAAATGGCTACCAGTGGTAGCAGTTTTTTCTCATTAAACAAAAATGTTAGCGACCCTCGTTTTAGCGACAGATTTAGCAATGGAAGTTTTCTGTCACTAAATCCAATTTAGTGATGGATTTTTCCATCGCTAAATAGCATTTTTGTTGTAGTGCAAGTAAACAAGCATGGCCTAAATTTGCTGACTTGAAGACTTGAGGTTTAACTTAGCCGTCAATTCCTATAACTAACATAAATCTAACACCGCATGTCAGGTCTTTGAGTGTATGTGGCTTCAGTTTGCAACATCCATAGCCTCAATCAGAATGATCTCCTACATTATTACCACCATTTTTCTTCTATGCACAGCTTCTCAAATTCTGTTGCCGAAAACTGGAGCTTCCATGACCACCGCAAGCTCAGAGACTGATAGGCTTGCTTTGATTTCTCTGAAGGATAAGTTAACCAATGGTGTTCCAGAATCTCTTCCTTCATGGGATGTTTCCACTCACTTCTGTACTTGGCAAGGTGTTGCTTGCAATCTCCACCACATGAGAGTCTCAGCTTTGGACTTGTCAAATCAAAATCTGGGTGGCACTCTTGCACCAACATTAGGTAACTTAACCTTCCTCAAACTCCTCAATCTTACGCACAATGGATTGCATGGTCAAATTCCTAAACAAATTGGCCAACTTAGACAGTTGCAATCTCTCAATTTGAGTTATAATAATCTCCAAGGAGAGCTCCCTGGAGTGCTAGCAAACTGTTCTAAGCTCCAGCATATTTCCTTTCATTCCAATACTTTAACCGGCAAAGTTCCCTTCTGGTTTGGATATATGCAACAACTCACTGTGTTTGCAATCGGACGCAATAAATTTGGTGGCTCAATTCCACCATACTTGGGAAATATTTCATCCTTGGAGATTTTGTCTCTTTCATATAATAATTTGGAAGGAACCATACCTCAATCTCTAGGTCGGCTTTCAAATTTGTACGTGCTTTATCTTGGGGTAAACAATATTTCTGGTGTAATCCCTTCTTCCCTTTACAATCTTTCTCGCATGGAAATTTTTGATTTTCCTTTCAACAATTTGTCTGGAACCATTCCATCAAATATTGGCCTTGCTTTCCCAGATCTTCAAAAGTTTAATGGTGGACACAACATGTTGACGGGACCTATTCCAGCCTCCTTATCCAACATGTCACAATTGAAAATATTTTCGATGTCTGAAAATGCCTTTAGTGGCCTAGTCCCTACCTCTTTGGGAAGACTTCAGAATCTTCAAAAAATTGAGATTGGCTCAAACAATTTTGGGAGTGAAGAAGTTCACGACCTAGATTTTCTATCATCTTTAACAAATTGTACTCAATTGCATTTAATAGAGATACAAGCAAATAAATTTAGTGGTGTATTGCAAAATTCAATTGGGAATCTCTCTTCTCAACTCGATATTCTTAGTATGGGAAGTAATAGTATATTTGGAAGCATACCTGATGAGATTGGGCAACTAAATGGATTAATTTTCCTTCGCTTGAATGATAACTTCCTTCAAGGAACAATTCCACATTCCATTGGAAAACTTGAAAATCTCGGAGAGATGTACATAGAACACAATCAATTATCTGGTAGAATTCCTGATATCTTTCAAAATCTTACGAAGTTGTTTACACTTTGGTTGTCTGATAACAACTTTGAAGGAACAATCCCATTAAGCCTTAAACATTGCAAAGGAATGCAATTCTTGTACATAGATGAAAATAACTTGATCGGTGATATACCAAAGCTAACTTTCAGTCGCTTAGAAGGCTTGGTAGATGTTGACATGTCTTCCAATTCCTTAAATGGTCCCATTCCATTTGAAATTAGCAACATGAAGCAATTGGTTGGATTAAATCTGAGCGGAAACAATTTTTCTGGTGATATTCCTATGGCACTTGGGGGATGCGTACAGCTGATAGGTCTTGATATGAGTGGGAACTTCCTCCATGGAAGTATTCCCTTATCCTTTAGGTCCTTAAAATCCCTCGTCTACTTAGACCTCTCCAACAATAACCTGTCCGGCACAATCCCACAGGAACTAAAAGATTTCTCGATATTAGAGTCTTTGAACCTATCTTACAACCATTTTTATGGAGAGGTTCCAAGAGGAGGAGTGTTTGATAATATTACAGCCATTTCACTCTCAGGAAATGATAATCTTTGCGGTGGAATACCTCAATTAAAGCTACCTAGATGTCCAAATAAGCCGAAGAAGCATCTCATCAAAGTGGTAATCCTTGTCGTTGCGATAAGTGGTGCTCTTACTTGTTTTGCAGTTTGCCTAATCATTTGCAAGAGAAGAAAACATAAGAACTTGCTTTCCTCCCCATGTTCCCCACAAAATACTCACTTGATGGTTTCTTATAAAGAGCTATATGATGCAACCAATGGATTTTCTTCATCCAATTTGGTTGGTGTAGGAAGCTTTGGTTCTGTGTACAAAGGAACTCTTCAACAGTTTGAAAGACGTGTTGCAATAAAGGTGTTGAATCTTCAGGCACATGGGGCAACAAAGACTTTCGATACAGAATGCAAAACTCTGAGTAAAGTCCGACATAGGAACCTTTTGAAGATTTTGACTTCATGTTCAAGTGTTGATTACAAAGGCAATGATTTTAAGGCCCTTGTTTTTGAGTTCATGCCTAACGGGAGCTTAGAGAATTGGTTGTCGGCAAATGAAATTGGTGAAACTAGAAATTTATGTATGAATTTTAGACAAAGATTGGATGTAGCGATTGATGTGGCTCATGCTTTGGATTATCTTCATCATGATTCTGAGAAAACTATTGTTCATTGCGACATCAAGCCAAGTAATGTTCTCCTTAGTGATGAAATGGTGGCACATTTGGGGGACTTTGGATTAGCCAGGCTTCTTCATGAGGTCGGAGGAAAATCTGGAGATGGTCAAACAACATCCTCAGCAATTAAGGGGACTATTGGGTACATTCCTCCAGGTATGGCTCTTCTTATTCTACTGATTTTATGTTCTTCAATGTGAGTTTTATTTATTTCCTGTAATAAGAATTAATTAATAGAGACTACATTTTGAGTGTCCAAAAGATTTTTATGATTCTCTCTAAAGAATATTAATGTTTGGAGTATGGAGAAAGTGGGCAAGTTACAACACAAGGGGATATCTATAGCTATGGGGTTGTTATGCTAGAGATGCTCACAGGAAGGAAGTCAACAGATAGTATGTTTCATGAGGACCTAAGCCTACCCAAATTCTGCAAGTTAGCATTGCCAGATGGAATCCTTGAGATAGTGGATTCAAGTTTGCTTGTTCTATCTGATGGAGACCTTAATAGGGTTATGCGAAATTCAGATCTCGAACATAAAGTTCCAGAGCCCTTCACTAGCTTTGCTCAAATAGGTTTGGCGTGTTGTGCTGAATTTCCTAATGAAAGAATGGAAATAAAATATGTTTTAGACAAGTTGTTTGCAATTAAGCAACAGCTATCCACTTGCAACAGTGTCATATGAGTTATCTGCATAGATTTTATGGTGGCTCTTCTCCTCTATATGGAGATTGTGTATACAAATTTAGTTGTTGTACGCAATAGCAAACCTTATACTATATCTAGTTTTTTTTTTAAAAAAAATGTGGCAACATTACTCAATTTTATAACTTTTGGAGCGATATTGAATCCATAATAAAACGAAATGAAGTATTGTTTCCACATATGCTTATATTAAAAGTGATTGAGCACTAGACGTCATGTCTTCGATTAAATTAAGCGATATGAATGGTTGGCCTTATCAGTATACTACTAGAAAAATGCGATTTAGCGACGGAAAATTTGTCGCTAAATGACTATTTTTCGTTGTTAAAATGAGGGTCGCTAATATTTTCCGTCGCTAAATGGAAATTTTCTGAAGGAAACTAGCCATTTATTTAGTGATGGATTTTTCTGTCGCTAAATGATATTTTTTTAGCAGTTTCAACTGTGTTATCTTTTTTTTTTGGATACAAAGCTATGTGTTATCTTATTATCATGTTGTAATAATGATTGTCCTCATCAGTATCGGGCCCATTTGATTCCATCCTATGATACATTAGGTATATGCTCTTGGACAATAAAACCTCTCATGAATGAACAGAGGGAACCCGTGGTCCAGTCATGAGCTTTGCAGCTTTCGGCCGAGCGACATCTCATGATTCATGAGCTTCTAAGTGATTGACTAGTAACATTGAAATTCTTAATACATGGTTTCAGTCAAAGGTTTAAGAAGAATATATGGATAGAGATGTGAGGTTAAGCATGTTTTTCCTTGATACAAACCTTATTAGAGACACACTTGCAAAGAGTATATAGTATTTACTTGTTATTTAGGTTATATCGATTTATTTCCACTTAACACCTCATTTGACACACTTGTTTGTATCTTGAATTGGACTATTGGTTCCTAAGACAATGTGTTATCCTTTTAATTTTTTTAATTTTCTCTTATCCTCAATATAAAATCCAGTTTAAGGGAGGAGCAATATTTTTTAGAAATTTCAGTCAGGGAATCTAAGGGGAAGGTGTTAACAACTTAAGGCTTCTATTTTATTTGTATAGCCTCAGTTCATTTCATGTGTTTATTTGACATCTCTTCTCTGTTTTTCATTTCTTCTTCATCTCCTATCTTCTTCTTTCCTGAAGTTCTTGCAATTTTTAGGCACATTTTTTGATAAAAAGAGTGTCCTAAGTAACCGATGAATCCATCGGGTTATCCCCGAGTTTGACTGAGCTGTACCGATTCAGTTCGGGTCATGTCGGTTTCTTTTCTTATTCAAAGATTGAATCAGACCGTCCAAGTTCACCAATTTCCGATTTGAGTCAGCCGGCCCAGTCCAGTTTTCACACCACATCATTAATTACAATAACGTGATATATTCAAAGGCTTCCCTCAATTCATGTTGTTAGTCCCTCTTGCGATTGTAAAAGGAGATCAGCTAGCCATGTTCCTTCTTTTTTAGAATAAAAGATCTAATATTGATAGCCATACACGAAACTTTCTTTTCTTGTTTTAAAAGTATAACTATATGTGTCCACAAAATTCCCTGAATGAATTTAAAAAACTTAAACAACTTCGATTTGTCATGCCAAAATCTAATTATTTAAAAAGTTATGAAATATTTCACTAGGTACCTAAGAAGACTATTGAACGTCGTAGAAAAGACTTTGGTGGACGACTATAATCTCCTAGACTCCAAGGTCTTTACCAAAGTTGACTTAGAGTCAACCTTAATTGTCATACTATGCTTTTTTCTTTTTCTTTTAGAGAAAACTAAAATGGAGTTCTGAATCATACCTCTAGACTACTTTTACTTGGTACTTTTAAGCTTTTGTCATTAATCCTGTTCGTCCCTCATCTTTAAAACTATTAGTTAGAAGCAAATCGTAACAGAATTCTATCCTCTATTAGATTTTATAAGAGTGTAGGACATAAAAAGGCTGTGTTGGGAGAGTTTATAGACGCATATCCACATGTATAACACTACCATTGGATGTTTATGAACAAATATTACACTTTATTAAAATCTGACTAAGAAAAACTCTTGGGAAAACTAATAAAGAAAAAAATATAATACATATTGAAAATGTACCGTTAGAAGCAAGAGTATTGATAATTTTTACTCCTCTCAATAACGGAAATATCACTTTTTGTTAAAATATCTTAAAGATTATACTAACTCCTCAAATGCAAAGTCGTTAAATTTTAAGATAGAGATAATAAAATTTATATTATTTTCTTAATTTTAATGAAATATATATTGGGTGAAAAGTCCTTACTAAAATTTAAATGCATTTTCTTATTATGTTAGTTTTTCCTCTTTTTTCAGTACTTTAATTCTAAAGTGTGAATATTTATTAATTAATGAAATGATATTAACTCAAAATTGTATTACAAATTTAGAATGGACTAAATATGATGTAAGCCGAGATAAAACTCCCATCATGTACTTACCTCAATCTGTGTGAAATCATTCTCCAAACGATTTTTCAAACGGTCACAAAACCATCTCAGTTTTCTTTCTATAGTGAATCTGCCAACAATATTCCACTAAGAAATTTTCGTCATTTAAGTGGAAAATTTCTAGTCGTTGTCTCCCTCTCACACGCACCTAACATATCACTTGTCTTAGTGTTGACTATTTTCGTCAAGAACTTAATTAGTGGAACGCTTCTAAATTTGACTAATTCGTAATTAATTGGCATAGCAAAGATATGACGCTTGCTCCTTTAATGACTTAGCCTAATTTTTTCTGTCAAGTATCCCCATCAAATTCTTAGTGGATAACCCATGCATATGAAAATGCTATCACATACTTAATTAGAAGTCCTAAAGATAATATATAATACTTTGACAATTTAAAGTGATCAGCACTTTCCAGGCTAGAAGACATTAAGGGTCTTGACAAAATGATATATTTGGATAATAATTAATATTATAATGATTACATTTATGTTTTTAAGTAGCATTTATATTTCATGTCTATCCCATTTCTTTTATTGTACTTTTGTTTCTTTATGAAGAATATGGATAATTCTGGTAGATAGTACACGACATATACGATATTAAAAGGTATAAAGTATTTTCTCATATAATGATGAGAGATGTAAATATAAATATTATAGCAGGTAATACAAAAATTATTGAAGGCTCCAGAAGAGCTACAATTATATTACCTAAAGAAATAAAGCTTGTTATAAATGATGCATTGTTTTCTACCAAGTCAAAAAAAAATCTATTAAGCTTCAAAGATATCCGATGCAATGGGTATCATATTGAGACAATGAATTATGGGAATGATGAATATTTGTATATTACAGATATTACATCAGGAAAGAAATGCATCTTAGAAAAAGTATCAACACTATCTTCTAGTTTGTACGATACAACTATTAATACAATTGAGACAAATGTTATAATAAACCAGAAAGATGTTGATAAAGATATATTTACAGTTTGGCATGATAAGTTGGGCCATCCTGGATCATCTATGATGAATTTAATGCTTGACATGCAATTGTAAACTAACAATTTACTGATGAATTTAATGCATGTCATGAGATAGTAAACTAGAAGTTTACTGATTAATACAAGCAAACAGTTTAATAAGATAAACCAAAAGTTTATCGATGAATTTAATGTTTGCCATGACCGGTTAGAATATCCCGGTTCAATTGTGATGCGAGAAATGATTGAGAATAAATGTGGATATACCATGAAGTGTAAATAGATACCACAATTTCTCATATGTTGCATGTTACAAGGGAATATGTATTATTATGTCCTCATAAAGTTAAATACAATGTGAGCATCTCACATTCTCAAAACGGATATAGGAATATATTTGTGGGACTGTGAACCCACGTAGTGAACCATTTAGTTACCATATGGTTTTAATTGATGCATCAACTAAATGGTTTCACGATTGTTTATCATCTTCTTGGAACCAGAAGTTTACAAGATTCTTTACTCAATGAATATGATTAAGAGTATATTATCCTGATTATCCGATTGAAAATGCTAGTGCTAATGAATTTACTTCACTGGCCTTAATGAGGATTGTACGCTCCTTGGAATTGATTTGAACATCTTGAATTTTATGTTCATATGCAAAATAGATTGGCAGAATTATTGGTTAAATGGTTGCAACATTTTTACATGAGATATAATATCCCATATTCTGCTTAGGGGCTAGTCATTTTGCATGCAGCAACATTTATTCGCATAAAGCCTACAATTTATCATAAAATGTCTCCTTTACAATTGGTTTCTGGTCAAGAACCAAATATTTCCCGTCTCAATATATTTGGTTGTGTTGTGTATCTTCTCATTGCTTACGCACAAAGATGGGTCCTCAAAAGAGATTGGGAATCTATGTAGGCTTTAAATCTCGTTTAATAATTAAGTACATTAAGCAATTAACTGGAGATTCATTTATGGCACGTATGCTGATTGTCATTTTGATGAGACAATTTTCCTACCATTAGAGGGAGAAAATAAGCATCTGAATAAAGTTAAAGATAAGGAAAAACAAATTATATGGAATACCTTATCATTTGCTCACATAGATCCTCGAACAAAACAATGTGAGCAAGAATTTCAGAAAAAATATTTCATTTGCAAAATATTGCAATGAAACTGTCAGATGCATTTACTGATACAAAAGGATAACTAAGTCTCATATTCCAGTTGAGAATGCTCCTATTAGAATTGATGTCCCAAGAGGACAAGTGGTTAGTGCAAATGAAATTATACCACATTTAAAGCGTGGTAGACCACCTGGTTCCAAAGATAAAAATCCTTGAAAAAGGAAAGGAGGAAATAATAATGATGGTTAGCATAAGGAGGCTACCATTGAGAAATCCATTATAGAGGCCCATGACATAATTAATCAAATGACCTCTGAAGAGGTCTAGGTACCTGATAATGATGATGAGATCTCAACAAATAAATTATGTTACTACCGACAAGATATGGAACCGGAAAGATATTATCGTCGACGATATATTTTCATGCAATATTGCTATTGAAATAATAAATGAGGATCTTGAACCTAAATCTGTCGAAGAATGTCGACATAGACAAGATTGGCTAAAATGGAAAGAAGCAATTCAATCGGAATTGAATTCGCTATCTAAACGTCAAGTTTTTGGACTTGTTGTCCAAATACCTACAGGAGTGAAGTCTGTAGGGTATAGATGGGCTTTTGCGTAAAAAAGAAATGAGAAAAATGAAGTCATGAGGTATAAAACACGACTCGTAGCATAAGGTTTTTCGCAAAAACCAGGAATATATTATGAGGAGACTTGTTCTCCTGTGAATGATGCAATTACTTTCAGATATTTAATTAGTATGTCAATGCATCAAAAACTTAATATGCATTTAATGGATGTTGTTACAGTATATGAAAACTCCTGAAAGCTTCAAATTGCCAAATGGCCGTGAAGATTCATGTGAAAATTATGCAATATGTATGCAAAAGTCCCTGTATGGTTGAAAAAGTCCAGACGAATATGGTATCATCATTCAGTGACTATTTGATAAATGAAGGATATCAAAACGATTCCTTATGCCCTTGTGTCATTATTAAAAGAGATGGATTGGAGTTTGCCATAATTGCAGTTTATGTTGATGACTTGAACATTATTGGCATTCCTAAATAACTTAAAAAAGTGATTGATTGTTTGAAGAAAGAATTCTAAATGAAAGGTCTCGAAAAGACAAAATTGTATCTTGGTTTACAAATCGAGCATTTAACTAATAGAATATTTCTTCATTAATCAAATTATATTGATACAATTTTATATGGATAAAACGCATCCATTGACTACACCAATGGTTGTAAGATCACTTGATATAGAAAAGATCATTTTCACCCTCGAGGAAATAAAGAAGAATTACTTGATCCAGAAGTACCATATCTTAGTGCCATTTGTGCACTAATGTATCTTGCTAATTCTACTCGACCAGATATTGCATTTGCTATTAATTTGTTAGCAAGATTTAGTTCTTCCCCAACTAGAAGGCATTGAAATGGAGTTAAATATATACTGCAATATCTTCGAGGGACATCACATATGGGATTATTTTATCTGGAGCGCATTTAATTGGTTATGCAGATGCAGGATTTTTATCAGATCCACACAAAGCTATATCTCAGACTGAATATTTATTTACATATGGAGGTACATCATATCCACAGCTGAACGCCACTGAGCTCTGGCCATGGGCCAGCTAGCTACCGCAGTTCCTTCCAATTGCCAGCGGGAGGAATTTATTTGACATAGTGGTAAATGTGGGATTTACCATCACTTGCAAGCCAAAAATATTAATGACCACCAAGACATCAACAATGCCATGAGAATCTTTGTAAAGTCCAATAACACAAGAACCTTTTGAAGATTTTGACTTCATGCTCAAGTCCTGATTACAAAGGCAATGACTTGAAGGCCATTATTGTTCATGAGTTCATGCCAAATGGGAGCTTAGAGAATTGGCTGTCAGTAAATGAAATTGATGAACCTACAAATGGGAGCTCATCCTAACATAAGTCATGCTATATTAATTAACTTCTACCAGATTTCAGCTTATAAAAGTAACAATGTAAGTGTTTTGCGCAAAATTTTCAGATTTTTTCTAATAATATTAATAATAAAGTTCATTTAGGGAGGTACATGCATGATGAAGCCTGAAGACTTAAAAAGATAATAATATCCTCGTTGGCAAAAAAAAAAAAGATAATAATATCCTCAGTTCATTTACTATTTAAATTGTTATATTATAATTTAAAAGTTCACATTATGTATTAAATTTCTTATTATATGGTCTCCTATCACAATTGGTGCCCAGTCTCTACTCTTGTCTCCATCTTAGTCCACAAACAATTTCTCAAAGTCTTATGAATTATGGGAATGATAACCCTCCAGTCCACATGGTAGGATCGTTTGTGAGTGTTTGTATTTTATACAACCTTATTTATAAAGTTGAAATAGAATATTTTTTATATTTATAAGTCACGTTATTAAATTTTACAGATGAATATATAATTTTATATACTCTATATTTATTATTGTGTAAACTTTGAACTCTTTGCATAATTAAAGTGTATATTATTTTTTTTGCCAACGTAAAGTGTATATTATTAAATAGAAGGTAAAATTGAAAAGCCATTAAATTTTAAGACATAACTAATGAAATTTAAATTTTCTCTTAATTTTAATGAAATATATATTGGGTGAAAAGTCATTAAAACTGAAACGCATTTTCTTAAGCAGTACTTTAATTCTAAAGTGTGAATATTTATAACTTAATGAAATGAAATTAACTCAAACTTGTATTACAAATATAACAAGGACTACGGGTCAACCCCATAGGTTGGGAATACGGGTAAACCCCATAGGTTGCGAGTTAGGGTAGCCAGCCCGTCAACAACCCTCCACATGCAACCCAAGCCCGCCAAGTGGATGGTCGGTTGCCGGGCTGCCGAAATATATTTTTCTTTAAAAAATAAATTTCTTTTTTTATACAATTTTTTCATAAAATTACATAGTCATATAATTCTTTTCCATCAATAAATTTTTAATAATGATTTTTTTAAATTTTAAAAAAATAACTATTAATGTTTTGTTATAATTTTATATAGTATTATCAAAAATTGATCTGAATAAATAAAATATTTTATACGAATGTATTATGTATTATTTATAATACTTTATAAAAAATATTAAAATGAAAAAAAGTAAAAAAAATATAAAATATATTATTTTTAAATTTTTTTAAAAAAATGTTAGACGGGCTGCCGCCAACCCGGGTTGACACCTGTTGTGATGTTGTCTAGTTTTTAAGCGTGGGGCTTCAGTTTTCATGTTCCTGCACTTTAGAAAAGTCAAAATGATGCAAGGCAAGCCAACAAAAGTCGCGGCTTTGTTGGCAAGTGAGCCACACTGATGGCCTTAATTTTAAGCAAAAAAGGCTTCCATTTTTTTTTCTATCTAAAAATTTGGAGGCATGCGTTGAACTTAATTTTAAGGAAAAAAAAGGCTTCCATTTTTTATTTATAAAAACATCTATCTAAAACGAAATTATCAAACATTATGTTTTAAGTTTTTATAAAAACAAAAGGCTATTTTCAAAACAAGAAAACAAACAAGGTCTAAATTTTGTGGACTTGGAGACTTGAGGTTTAATTTAGTCGTCATTGCCTATGACTAGTATAAATCTAACACCGCATGTCCACTTTTCAAGTGTGTCGCTTCTGTTTGCAAATTCCACAGCCACAATCAAAATGATCTCCTACATTATTACCACCATTTTTCTTCTATGCACAGCTTATCAAATTCTGTTGCCAATTACTGGAGCTGCCGTGGCCACCGCAAGCTCAGAGAGTGATAGGCTTGCTTTGCTTTCTCTGAAGGATAAGTTAACCAAAGGCGTTCCAGAATATCTTCCTTCATGGGATGTTTCCACTCACTTCTGTAACTGGCAAGGTGTAACTTGCAATCTCCGCCACATGAGAGTCTCAGCCTTGGACTAGCATTAGGTAACTTAACCTTTCTCAAACTCCTCAATCTTTCGCATAATGGATTGCACGGTCAAATTCCTAAACAAATTGGCCAACTTAAACAGTTGCGATTTCTCAATTTGAGTACTAATAATCTCAGGGGAGAGATCCCTGTAGAGCTAGCAAACTGTTCTAAGCTCCAGCATATTTCCTTTCATTCTAATACTTTAACCGGCAAAGTTCCCTTCTGGTTTCGATCTATACCACAATTGACAGTGTTGGGACTCGGAACTAATAAATTCGGTGGCCCAATTCCACCATCCTTGGGAAATCTTTCATTCTTGGAGCGTTTGTCTCTTGCATATAATAATTTGGAAGGAATCATACCTCAATCTCTAGGTGGGCTTTCAAATTTGTACGTACTCTATCTTGCTAAAAATGATATTTCTGGTGTAATCCCTTCTTCACTTTACAATCTTTCTCACATGGAATTTTTAGATTTTCCTTTCAACTCCTTGTCTGGAACCATTCCATCAAATATCGGTCTTGCCTTCCCAAATCTTCAAAGGTTTAATGCTGCAAACAACATGTTGACAGGAACTATTCCAACTTCATTATCCAACATGTCACAATTGAAAATATTTGCAGTATATGAAAATGCCTTCAGTGGCCTAGTCCCTACCTCTTTGGGAAGAATGCATAACCTTCGAGTACTTGATATTGACACAAACAATTTTGGGAGTGAACAAGGTCACGACCAAGATTTCCTCTCTTTATTAACAAATTGCAGTGAATTGAATGTAATAGAGATGGGACGTAATAAACTTAGAGTCGTATTGCCAACTTCAATTGCGAATCTCTCTTCGCAACTCTATATTCTTAGTATAGGAAATAATAGAATATTTGGAAGCATACCTAATGAGATTGGGAAACTAAATGGATTAACTTACTTTCTCTTGAATTATAACTTCCTTGAAGAAACAATTCCAAATTCGATTGCAAAGTTTGAAAATCTTGGAGAGATGTACCTAGAGTACAATCAATTATCTGGTAGAAATCCTGATATCTTTGGAAATCTTACAAAGTTTTCTAGACTTACGTTGACTCATAACAACTTTGAAGGAACCATCCCATTAAGCCTCCAACATTGCAAAGGGATGCAATTTTTGTACATAGATGAAAATAACTTGAGCGGTAATATACCAAAACTAACTTTCAGTCATTTAGATGGCTTGGTATATCTTGACATGTCATCCAATTCCTTAACTGGACCCATTCCTTCTGAGATCGGTAACATGAAGAAATTGGTTGAATTATATCTGAGCGTAAACAATTTTTATAGTGAAATTCCAGTGGCACTTGGGGGATGCATAATGTTAACAAATCTTCATATGAGTGGGAACTTTCTCCATGGAAGTATTCCCTCATCCTTTAGTTCCTTAAAATCCCTCATCGACTTAGACCTCTCCAACAATAACCTGTCCGGCACAATCCCACAAGAACTAAAAGAGTTCCCGATATTGGAGACTTTGAACCTATCTCACAACCATTTTTATGGTGAGGTTCCAAGAGGAGGAGTGTTTGATAATATTACAGCTATTTCACTCACAGGAAATGATAATCTTTGCGGTGGAATACCTCAATTAAAGCTACCTAGATGCC
>JANTPZ010138651.1:30521-43867 GCA_025593235.1 Vachellia pachyceras
GAACCTTAGACAAACATATTATGTCATTTAATCACTAATAGAGTTGTATGTATTTAATTCTCATGAATTGCAATGGTGAAAAATAATCCTAGGCATCCATCATCGTTAAATCAAAACTCCAATTTGTCTTTCTCCTTTTATAGTTATTTTTATTGAATTTAGTAGATCTTTAGGACATTATAACTCAATTGATTCACTCAACCTAATTGATTACATAATTACATTAATTGTCTCGCTTATGCGTTAGTCTTCGTGTGAACGATATTTTTATACTACTTGCTACCCGTACGCTTGAGGTAAGCAAGAAGGCGAACAGTCACCCCTAAAATACACTTATATATAATTAGATTATATATCAATTTATAAGTTATGTACGTTAGTTTGAAAAGAATGATAAATATTTGATATTCTTCTAAAAGGATTCTTTATATATCACTTAGTGAGGTATTAATATTTTCTACCCTCTAAAAAAATCTTTAGGAAAAATATAACGACACTTAAAACGATAAAATCCATACTAATTAAAACAACAAGTCCTTGAAGTTAATGACAAAGAGGCCCAAGCAAAGAAAGGAATCTAGAGATGGTAATGCAGCCCAACCCGCCAAAAATGGCAGACTCGGGCTGGCTTGATTCCAGCCCGCCACCTCTAACCCACGGGTTGGCGGGTCAGCTTGCCTAACCCTTTTTTTATTTTTTTAAAAAAATTATTATATATATATTTTTTTCTTTTTTTTTTTCAATTCCAATATTTTTTACAAAAGAAAAAGTAATATTAAATTTTATTTTTAGAAAATTATTGAACACTTATTGATAAGATTGGAAAGAGAATTATGAAATTATGCAATCTTATAGAAAAAAATTGAATAAAAAATGAGAAAAAATTAATTTAATAAAAAATAAAAAGAAAAGGTTGGGGATCAGCCGTGGTGGGTTCGGGTTGAGGATTTCCAACCCATCAATTGGCAGGTTATTGGCAAGCTGGCCTGCGTGATGAATCCGTTGCTCACAGAAAAGAGAGGCCCAAACCAGGGCCCACGAGAGGAAGTGAATTCAGACTGCGTCAACGTCCCAGTCTCGCCGCTCTTGGAATACCGTCGCTTCCCTGATAAGCGTATAATCCGCATTTGTCAGTTGCAGAATGGCCTTGGAGGAGTCAGACTACTCAAGGATGATCTGGCCGGCGGTATCCCAAGTCCCAAGCAGTCTTCAACCCATGAACGCAAAGCCCAGATCTCAGCAGTACTTAAGAGATCAGTCAGTCACCTTGGTCGAACCGGAATTAAAAAACCCCTGATGAAGTCTCTCTTGGAGACCCCCCACATGCATTAGGAGTCGAGTGATGAGAAGAAAGCTCCTCCATCTACATTAACCTTCGCCCGGCCACGGCTCGGTGGCTGGCTTCCAGCTTTGTTTATCATTCCCAGGCCCTCTACCCCTTGTGAAACTTCTCTCCTGTGCTCCCCAAACGCTCTCGACCATCGCTCTGATGATGCTAGCTAAAATCATACAAGTCGAGATATTCTCTTTTGCCCTTTGACAAAAGCATTTCGCCTCCGCCATACCCACCAACAAGCTACTGTAAACGTGGAGCTCCACTTCATTTGTGCTAGCTTTTAAGTTCCACCGTGTCGAGATCCATGTTGAAAAAAATGGAGGTCAGATCATTCCCACATTTATACTTATCACGAACGACATGTACCCAGAAGTCATCACTCTTCGTTACAAGCTACCATCCAATCAACCTTCATGAAGAGCGAGTGGTTCTGACTTTTCGCATGACGAATCCCTAAGCCCCCTTTCTTCTTCGTTCTTACAGACCTCATCCCAAGCAACGAAAGGTATCCTCCTCCTTTCATCTGTACTTCCCCATAGAAAGCCTCTATTCATTCTATCAAAATCTTCCCATGTGCTTGCTGGTAGGAATGAGGGTCTGCATGACGTAGCCCGGAATAGCAGTTGAGACTGAAGACAACAAGGGTTGTACGCGCGGCCATAGAAAGGTGCGATTAATATTCACATCATTAGAGAAAAACATTCCGCTTATGATTCACCTTTAGCCCTGCTTGTGCTAACGGAGGTCCAGTCTTTCTAAAAAAACATCTGCGAATAAGTTCTGCTTGTGCAGGATTTCGTCTGCGTGTCAACGGAGGTCCAGTCTTACGGATTGGCTTCCAAGAGCCAGTCTCCATTTGTGCTCTCTGTCTGACTCCCCGGAAAACATACTGAATATGGGTTTCTCGGATCTCATCCTCGATAACCTCCTTCACACACTGGGTTTCATTTATTTCAGGATCTGACACAATCTTCAGAGAACAGGTCTGAAAAATATTTTGTAGCCATATTCTTGGTGCTCGTGGGATGGTACACCCAGTTATTATTATTGTCATCTTGGAGTGTTCCAATTTTGTTCACCTTCCGTCGTCCATTAGCATGTGAGTGAAAAAGTGGAGTATTCCTATCCCCAAAGGCAGTCCCATTGAAGCCTCGCTTTCTGAGCCCAAATAATAATCAGTGATTCTTGGCTTTAAACATCGAGCTCTTCTAAAAAACTGTCGGACCCTCTTCTAGCCATTGCGCTATTTATGCCATCTAACCTTAGCAACAGCTTCTTCTTAGTAAGAAATATGAACATTCTTCTTCTTCTTCTTCTTCTTCTTCTTTAAACAAATAGACACACACACACACAAGAGAAAAGGGATGTAATTTCATCATTAAAAAAACCATACAATCTTACCTTGTGTCAAACAAAATGATATTACATATATTCATTAATATAAAATCTAATTCTATTTTTTTTTGAGATAGAAAGGAAGCAAATCAACCAATATATCTATCGTTTTTAAATTAATTTGCCTGATTTGTAAACTGACATATAGTCTAATAATATATACAAATATTTCAGAATGTATGTTATAATTAAGTGATTTATTTAGCTTTTTTCTTACAAAAAAATCAACTAACTTTTGTATTAAGGAATGAAGGTAGAACGATAAAGGAATGCATACCAATAAATAATAATTGATTATGTTACTTAATAAGATTTAACCCAACCTTAGTATTTTATTAATATGGTATTTTGTTTAGGCATAAAAAAGCATTTAACTGACAAAAGCACAAAGAATAAGACAAGATTTCATTAAGCCAAGTTAAAAAAGGGAGTCCATCAGGATTTCGTGTTAATTAAGGTGACTATAATTTTTCACTAGCATTTTTTATTGGCCTTTATATTTTTAATACAAGTTTGATTAGAAGTTTGGAGACTTCTTTGAATTCGGCTATTGCATATTTGACCTGCTAGAATATATATGTTACAAGAAAAGTTCAATACGTCCTGCATAAAAATGTTTAATATATTAAAAGGGTTAATTTTTAGGGAAAATCCCAAAAAATATCCTAGAAATTGAGAAAAGGTAGGGAGGTGGTAAAATATTTCATAATAATTGAGAGACATGAGATTTTAAAATGAGATTTTTTGAAATTCGAGGAAACAATACAATAAAATAGGGAAAAAAAAGACTAAAGTAGCTTAATTATAAAAATTCCCAAACCACCTCGCCGGAGATGCCGCTAGTGGGAGCAGGCTGAAGCCCCCCTTCGGCGGCCAACCACTGACCTTTGGTTGCTAGTGGGGGAAACTATTTGGGAAATTTACAATTAAATCCCAAATAAGAGAATTAATGAATGAAAGGTCCCAAAGATTCAAAAAATTACCATAAAGTCCAAGGAATAACTGATGATGTTGTCATTAACAACCTTGCCAGCCTTCATTAACAACCTCAGCAGTTACTCCTGGGACCTTATGGTAATTTTTTGAATCTTTGGGACCTTTCATTCATTAATTCCCCTATTTGAAACTTAATTATAAATTTCCCAAACTATTTTAGCAAGTGGTGGGGGTCTCAACCCACCCCCTTGCATGCCAAAGAACATTGGTGGCCTAATTGTTACCGATGCATTTCAATATATATAGTGTAAAAAAAAATATAAGTACATTATTCTGTTTATACTTACTCATTTTCAACTTTTGTTAGAGCATTCTCCACATTTCATTATGTTTTATCAACTTTCAAGTAAAAAATTAACACTTTGAAGCCATTCATAAATTTTGTATAAGTACTATCAACATTTTATTAAATATTAACAATTTTCATTTTTCACGTAATAAATCAATTCTTTCAGTTCATTCATTGGATAAACATTACCAATATTTCATTAAATATCACCAATTTTCATTTTCCACATAACAAATCCACACTTTCATGCCATTCACAGGTTCTCTATAACCATTACCAACATTTCATTAAATATTACCAACTTTCATTTTCCACATCACGAATCCAACTTTCAAGTGATTCATAAGTTTTATATAAGCATTACCAACATTTTATTAAATAATATTAACTTTTGTTTATCAAGTATATTCACACTTTCAAGTCATTCATAAGTTTTGTTAAAGCATTATCCACATTTTATTATGTATTACTAACTTATATTTATCACAATAACAAATTTGCACTTTTAGGTCATTCTAAAGTTTGGTAATGCTTAATGAAATGTGAGAAATGTTTTAGAAAAAATTGTAAACGATTTGAAAGTGTGGTTTTATTTGATGAATGAAAGTTGATAAAAAATTTTTTTGGTGAAAGAAAGTTGATAATATTTAATGAAATATTGATAATGTTATTCAAAACTTATGAATGGCCGGAAAGTGGTGATTTATTACGTAGAAAACAAAAGTTTGTGATATTTAATGAAATGTTTGTAGTACTTATATAGAAGTTGTGAAGAGCTTGAAAGTGCTGGGTTTTTACTTGAATAAATAAAAGTAATTAATACTTATTGAAATGTGTGAATTGCTCCAACAAAGTTGGAAATGAATTAAAGCCAAAATAGAAATGCATCGGTGGCCATTGCTTTTGGCATTCAAATGGGGTGGACTCAAATCCCACATCCACCGCCCGTCAAAATAATTTACCACCACCGGCCATCAGTAGCCAGCTCATCAGCAGTCGGTCACCAAATTTTTGGCCTCGGAGGCCTATGGCTGGCCGCATAAGAGGGGGCTTCGCCGCCTTTGACGGGTAAAAAATGGTTGAGAACAGTTTAGGGCTTGTTTGGATAGTCCGTTGGAGAACGGACGCAGATTCTGAGGTAAATATGTTTGTCTCGGTAAGTGTAGGAATGGCTTTTGGGGAGGCAAACGGCCTCCCCAAACAAGCCTTTAGTCTTTTTCCTTCTATTTTATCCTTTTCCTTTAATTTCAAAAATCCCGTTTTGAGATTTTACACATTTTTTTCATTATGAAATCTCCTAGCACCTTTATGTCCGTTCTCAATATTCAGGTTCCTTTTTTTGGGGTTTTGCCTAAATTTTTTTTAATATGTTTAAATGCCATCCTTATCACCTATATATTAATGTAAAAGTATGAGCTTTAATTGAGATAATTTTATTTGAGGAACTATATGGAACAAAATGTGGGTACCTCTACCAGCAAGGATTCAAACCTTTTCACAAAAAACAAAAGTGTTACTACTTGAAACAGTCCCGAATGATCCACTAATACTATATTAAATATAAAAAAGTAGTAATAAAGAGTTGAGTATAACGTAAGAGACTATTCATTACAAACATTCGTTTGACATAATTGCTAATTTTTATTTCTACAATTGGCTTGTTTGTCGGAACGTTTGGAAAAGTTAAATGCACGTTCAACAATATTTTTCCGCAAAATGAAATAATCTCCTCCACATATTTATTTCGACTTGCGTAAAAGTACTTCTCTACCGTGTTTCTAAACGGACACAATAACTTACATACCCAACGTATTCCTGGAAGAACAAACTCAAGTTTCACGCTTAAGAGAAGTGTCATTTAAATTACAAAGCCCCAACACATGGTTCTAAGTTTAAATTTAAACATGTTAACTCCTTCTGTAGTTACGGCATTTTTTTTTCTCTCCACGTGGGAGCGCTCTCTCTCCTCTGTGAGAGTTGGTTACGACGGTTATCGTCGCGCTCGTAACAAACTCTCGTGAACGATCAGCGTGACACGGTGGAGGTAGCGCTGCGTGTGAATCTCCGAAGCCCACTGCGATGGAGGAAAAAGAGTGAGCTACGGGAATGCGCACTGCAAACTCGTAGCTGTGTGAGAGTATCATAGCGAAGATTGAAGAAAGATAGGAATCAGTTTAGAGATTCTCTGGAAAATCAGAAGAAATGTTGCATGGAGGTAAGAGAGGAATGGAGAATGCTAGGGAAAGAGCTTCAGATAGACCGATCGGAGATAAAAGTTCCAACAAAGAGCTAACTGCGAACCTCGTATGGAAGGAAAGCAGTCAGTCCAAAAGGACTGGAGGAGCAATGATCGGGAAGCTCCTAACAGAAAGAAATCTGAACCGCAATGTCACCTGTCAGATGATAAGGAAGGGATGGAACCTGGAGAGGAATGAAGACTTAAAGATTTCTGAGGTAGAACGAAATGTCTTTATGTTTGAATTCAGAAGAAAGGAAGACTATCAGAGGGTACACCGTGGTCAATACAAGGAATATTGCTGAACATCCAACCATGGCAGGATCTGCTGACTCACAAGGAAATAGATCTTCATCTATGTCCTTTCTGGATCCAGTTTCACGATCTGCCAACTGGTGCTATGTATGAAGAGAACGCGATAGCTCTGGGGAATATGATAGGGGAGGTCGCGTTGGTGGAAAATCCGAGGCGAAACAGCCTGTTGATGAGAAGCTTCCTGAGAGTGCGTGTGATAGTGGATTTGAGGAAACCACTGGTCACAGGGATGTGGTGCCCGAGACCGGAGAAGGAGCCAATATGGATCAAGGTGAGATATGAGAGGCTTCAAATCTTCTGCTATGGTTGCGGAAGGATAGGACACGAACTGAAAACCTGTCCTTATACAGAAGAGGAAGAACCAATAGAAGAAAGGAGATTTGGTGGATGGCTGGGCACACAATCAGCGCGCCAGATTGATGGTAATATAAGGAAGTGCAAGAAGGAATGGGAGGAGGAAGTGGAGGAAAAGGAGAAAAGAATGAATATGGAAAGCGAGTGGAAGAAAAACCAAAGAAGAGAACCAGGAGTTGACAAGGGGCAGAAGGTAGAGGAGAACTTAGAAAAGGAGCTCAGGGCTGGAGGAGATAATATGCGGAAGAAAAAGCAAAATAAAGAGGAAACAAGGGAAACAGAAATTATTAGTCCTGAAAAGGTAGAAAAGGAGGCGGAGAAGGTTGAAGAGAAGAGGAGTGGAAAAGAAGAGGAGAGGAAAGTGAATACTCCAGAAAGAGAAGAGGACCTATCCAGAGCCTTAGTGGTGTATGGGTCTCAATCTCCAATGGCTCAAGTGCTTAACGGCATCCAAAGAATGAGACTAAAGAGAAATAGAGAAGATGAGGAAATAAGGGATACTGGGAAGAGAAGAAGACTAAAGTATGAGGAGAACGAAGGAATAGGGGAGGAGGATGCAAACCATACACAGAGAAAAATCAGAAGGAAATACGTGAGGGGGGGAAAGAGAGCAATGAAGAGTTTATTCAGAAAAGGGAAGGAAATAAGGAGTAAAAGAGTATATGAAGTACCAGTCTGTGAGGTGGATGGAGTAAGTGGGGAAGGAGATGAAGACTACCAGAATTTGAAGCAAATTACGGCAAACAGTACAGGTGAAGGTGGCTGGCCTGAAGCAGCCACCAGGGAGCAATGAATATAATAGCATGGAACTGTCAGGGGTTGGGAAGGACCCTGACAATGAAAAAACTGAGGGAGGAATGCTGGAAACAGAAACCCTCAATTGTCTTCCTAATGGAGACCAAAATGTCAACTGGGAAACTGCAAATATTAAGGAGAAAGCTACTCTTTGAGGAAGAATTTTATGTGCCTCCTATAGGTAATAGTGGGGGTCTGGCGTTATGGTGGAGGAGTGAGGTTACCATAAATATTTGGCACAATTCAAAAAACTTGATTCACACAAGCTCTAGCTCACAAGGTTATAGAATGCCCAACTTCATAACTTTTGTCTATGGTGCACCGGTAGAGAAATATAAACTGGAAGTGTGGGATAAGATGAGGGACATTGCAGGAGCTATAAGTGGCACTTGGGTATGTATAGGAGACTTCAATGATGTGGCTACGAGGGAGGAAAAACTAGGGAAGGTGCCTGCAGACATTGGAAGGATTATAAAGTTCCAAAGCATGCTGTCTGACTGCCAGCTACTGGATTTAGGATTCCAAGGGGCAAGGTACACATGGTGCAATAACAGAATAGGGGACAACCATGTTAAAGAAAGATTAGACAGAGCAGTAGCTAATTGTGACTTTGTTGACTTGTATCAGCAAGTATTGGTGACTCACTTGGAACCGGTAGGATCTGACCATCACTTATTGTTGCTGAATCTGAAACACAAGTATGAAAAAGTACCAAAGCCTTTCAAATTCGACGCAGTCTGGATTGAACATGAAGAATTTCACTTAGTAGTAAGGAGAGGATGGAATGGTGCTCGGGAAAGAGGAGTGGACTCAGTAAAAGAAACTATCCTGAGATTGGATAGATGTAGGTGTGTACTTAGCAGATGGGGAAAAGAAAGGTACCCCAATGCAAGGAAAACGATTGAAAGGTTGTCTAGAAGATTGGAGGAAAGTAGAAGAGGCATAATGGATGAAGTGAAGAGAAAGGAGACAGAAGAAATTATTCAGCAGATTGAAGAAGCATAGAATAGAGAAGAAATTTACTGGTGGCAAAGGTCTCGAGTGAAATGGCTGAGAGAAGGAGACAGAAATACCAAATTCTTTCATACAAGCACTGTGCAGAGAAGGGGAAAAAATAAAATCTTCAGGCTAAGAAGTGATGACGGGTCATGGCTGGAAGAGGAAGAGGACATCAATAAGCAGCTAGCGAATTTCTACGGTGATCTATTCACAGCAGGGGAAAGTGCAGCAATAGAGGATGCTTTGAAGTATGTTGAAAAATGCTTGACAGACTCAGATGTGAGAGAAATAGAGAAGGAAATCACAGAGGATGAGATAAGGGGAGCAGTGTTCCAACTGAATGGAACAAAAGCACCTGGACCAGATGGCTATCCGGGGATGTTCTACCAAGCAGCATGGAGGGAGGTGAAGGAGGAAATGGTGACAATGATTAAAGATTTTTTCAAAGGCAAGGTTAGTGTGGAGGCTATTAATAATACTAATGTGGTTCTAATTCCCAAAGTTGAGCATGCAGAAAATGTGGGGCAATTTAGACCAATAGGCCTTTGTAATTTTACTTATAAGATTGTCTCCAAAATTATAGCAAATAGGCTAAGACCAGTGATGCAGAAAGTTATAACAGAAAATCAAAGGGCATTTGTGGCTGGAAGGCTAATACAAGACAACATCCTAGTGGCTCATGAAGTGTTTCACCACCTCAAGAACAAAAAGAAAGGGAAGAAGGTGGAGATGGCAGTCAAAATTGATATGAATAAGGCATATGACAGGTTAGAATGGAATTTCATAGAGAAAGTAATGAAAAGAATGGGTTTTGGCAGCAGAACAATTTCATGGGTAATGAATTGTGTATCTACTGCAAAGTTGGGCTTGGTGGTTGCAGGGAAAAGAGTAGCAGATATTGACATGTCAAGAGGAATAAGACAAGGGGATCCCCTTTCCCCTTACCTGTTTATCCTAGCGGCTGACGTGTTGTCCAAGATGGTACAGGGACAAGTGAATCAAAAAAAACTAAGAGGAGTAAAACTTGCAAGAGGATGTCCAATGCTATCTCACAGCTTTTTTGCAGATGACGCCTTATTCTTCATCAATGCAGAGAGGAGAAATTGCAAAGTGCTAAAGGAGATAATTGACTGTTATTGCAAGGCCTCGGGGCAAAGGGTGAATTTTGAGAAATCCTGCATTTTTTTCTCCAAAAATGCAAGTAGTAGGTGCAAGGCTGAAGTTTACAGAACTCTGGAAATTAAAGACAGCGATGATCCAGGCAAGTACCTTGGGATACCAATGGTATGGGGTAAAGCAAAAGCTGATGCATTAGCCTTTGTCAAGAATAGAATGTGTATGAAACTACAAGGTTGGAAGGGGAAGCTGCTCAATTTTGCAGGCAGAGAGGTAATGATTAAATCTGTGGCAAATGCTATTCCAGTGTTCCCCATGTCATGCTTCAAATTCCCAAGGAAATCATGCAAGGAGCTGGATAGCTTGGTTTCAAAATTTTGGTGGGGGCAAAAGAGGGAAGAAGGACGAATACACTGGAAGTCTTGGAGCTCTCTAAGTGTTCCTAAGGGTGATGGAGGAATGGGCTTCAGGGAACTTGAGGCTTTTAATAGTGCTCTACTAGCCAAGACTGCTTGGAGAATGGTGCTGAACCCAAATGATTTGTGGTGCAGGGTTCTTAAAGGGATTTACTTCCCTAAAGGTAATTTTCTAGCAGCAAAAAGAGGTAATAAGGCATCCTGGGGATGGAGCAGTATCTTAGAGGGAAGGAAACTTCTTATGGATGATCTGTTCTGGAAAATTGGGGATGGAGAGAGCGCTAGACTGTATCTTGACAGGTGGATACCTTCTGGAGTAGATTTTAAGTTGAAGGAGAGACAATTAAACGAAGAAATGGAGGGAATGATGGTAAAAGACATTATTAGAAGGGGAGAATGAGATTTAGAAAGAGCAAAAGAATTACTAGAGGAAGAGGAAGTTGAACAGGTCAGAAGTATCAAACTCCCCACCACTCAAACCAAGGATAAGCCCATTTGGAGAAGAAGTAGGGACGGAGATTATGCAGTCAAATTGGGTTATAAGGTGGCCTTGGAGAAAGGAAAGACTAAGGAGATTGGGGAAGCCAGTTGCTCATATAAGCCTTCTAAAGAATTATGGAAGAGACTGTGGAAGATTAAGATACATCCGAAGATCAAGAACTTTCTATGGAGGGCAGTTAAGGGAGCAATAGCATCAAACGAGGCTTTATACAAAAGAAAATGTGCGAAGTCTCCAGCCTGCATAATTTGCAAGACACAAGTGGAATCTGTAGAGCATCTGCTGTTCCTATGTCCTTGGGCATCACAGTGTTGGTATGGCTCGCCATTGGCTTTGAGGTTTGAAGGCAACGAGATGGTCAGGCTAGACAGGTGGTTAGAGGATTGGATGCAGCTGGAGGAGGGACCAGATGAGTATGAAAGGGCTCTTTTTGCTGCTTTATGCTGGAATATATGGAAATCAAGATGCAAGCTAATCTTTGAGAACTGGAAAGCTGACGCTGCTAAGTGTGTAGAAGGAGCAATAAGGATGGTGATGGAGTATTGGAATACATTGGAGAAAAGTACAAGGAGAACTGCACAGGAGGAGCAAGAGGAGAGAAAGACAAAATGGGAAAAACCTGAATGGGGGAGGACGAAAATTAACGTGGACGCTGCTTTTAATGAACAAACAAAAAAGGCAGCAATAGGAGTAGTGGTGAGGGACTGGAAAGGGAGGTTTATGGGGGGCTTCAGTAGAAAGATTGAGGCAGAAACAGCTTTCCAAGCTGAGTGTCAGGCATTGATGCAAGCAGCAAAAAATGTGGACTTATGGGGAGAGGAAGGTGGGATAATTGAGACAGATTGTGCTGAACTTTTTGAAAGAATAAAAAAAAGAAGGCTGCAGGGATGCGAATGGGTAAGTGCAGAAGTTTTGCAGGAATGTATGGAGCTACTAGAAGAGGAGAAGAACAAGAACTGGAAAATCTCTTGGGTGTCTCGGAATGGGAACAAAGCTGCAGACCATGTAGCAGCTAAGGTAATGAGAGGAATGGTACCGCAAGGATGGCTATATCAGCCACCACCCTCTCTGACTTGGATTTTTGCAGAGGACATTAGGAAAGCGCAGCCAATAACGCATGACAGAGAAGGGATAGGTTAATAGTTACTAATGTTGCTGATAGTTTCCTTTTTCTAGTTTGTTTTGTTTTCTTGTTTTGATTAGTATTGTTGTATGTAACTAGGATAAGTTTTCTTTCTGTTTTTGGTGAGTGTGTGATAGGTTGTAACAGTAGGTGCTTTTA
This sequence comes from Vachellia pachyceras, assembly GCA_025593235.1. NCBI lineage: Eukaryota > Viridiplantae > Streptophyta > Magnoliopsida > Fabales > Fabaceae > Vachellia > Vachellia pachyceras. The sequence continues at coordinate 42,550 of JANTPZ010138651.1, forward strand.
TGAGAGTTTTCTTGGCCTTTGACTATTGGTGACTGTAACACTTGTTTTTGAGTATTAATAAAATGATAATGTTTTGACCAAAAAAAAAACTCCTTCTGTAGTTTTGATTTGTTAAAACTTGCAATGCTCATTTTAAATTATCCATCACAAACTTGATTATATTCCAGAATAGCCAAGTATTCTTTGAATTAGTAGAAGCTTTTCGTCACTTGATTAAAACTCTAATTGAATTTGTGAAGAATGACTCCCATGATGTTGACTGAGTTTTTAATTTTTGGGAAGTGAATTCCAAGAAATGGAAACAAAGTGGAAAAGAAAAGGCTGGAAAAGTAGGAAACATTGTAGCAAATGTAGCAAGAGAGAGAAAGAGAGAAGAAAACATAAAGAAAAAGGCAAAGGTGTTGCCTCCACGACAAACAATGAATTGAACGCGGGTCGCTACAATGCCGTGTGCGTCTTTGACAACCTGAGAACAACTCTGGTTTCTATCGCCCACACATTTTCCTCGCTTCCCATTTCGCCTATCACCGACCTAATACCAATATTCTCTCTTGATCTCTCTTTCAATTACTGAAAATAACTGTTGAGTAATAATTTCGGTTTTTGTTAAGAGTTTCTGCGTCCACAAGGTACTTCTTTTCATTCCTTCTCTAGAATCTTTTTCTTCTTTGTTTTTGTGTTGCCTGCTTTTCATCAGGGTTTTAGCGAGTTTGCTGGGCTTCTTTCAATTTTGATTTTTTCTTCCGAGTTTATTGGAGCACGCCTTGTGCAAATCTACTGTAGGATCAGCCTAGTGTAAGTAGATGCATATCTGTTGTTGAATTTGGAAGTCTAATGTGCTTGCCCCATTGGTTTATGCTCATAAACGAGTATACATGAGTTGTAGTTTACCATCTTTTCGATTTATTGAATTTCATTGGCTTACTGTGACTATTATCAATCCGTTTAAAAATGTAGTTGTATTCTGTTGATCGGTGTTCCTTAAATTGTTTGATATTTCGTTCCAACCAAGTCGAAGATGTCTAGTTTTGTGGGCGTCCTTGTTTCTGATCAGTGGCTTCAGAGCCAATTCACACAAGTTCAGCTTCGAAGTCTTAAATCAAAAGTAAGTGTCTCCTTTTTTTGAGTTTACCTAAATCTTTATCTTACTTTGTATTAGCTTCTCTGTTTCCTTGAAAATTAAAATTTGCATAGCATGGAAATTTGGAGCTGACATTAATTTTTTATATTCTTTGTAGTTTGTATCTGTGAAGACTCAATCTGGACGAGTCACTGTGGGAGATTTGCCACCTGTTTTTAAGAAAGTGAAAGTTTTCGA
>JANTPZ010138652.1:0-16113 GCA_025593235.1 Vachellia pachyceras
CAGATACAGGATCAGTTCACTGATCTAAATCTGTCTCAGTTAAATTTGACTTTGAAAACGTAGGAAACATTGGAAACCACATTATGGTTTTCACTCCATTAATTTCTCTCATTTTAAGACTTGATAAAAATGAAACTACCTTTTGTAGATTGGCACATTTCTGTATATCTTCCAGATTTTTAGAGGTTTTTACAGATTCATCCTTAGATATAACCTGCAGATAGAAAACATTAGTGGCTTCCTAGAATCAAGAAGGTGGAAAAATAAATACAGTATTTTAGACAGTCTCTTACCCCAGTACCACTGCAAGGGGCATCCAATAACACCCTATCAACAGAATTGAGACCCAAGACCTTCGGGAGCTGAAATAGAATAATTTAGACACACAACAAACTTAGCATTTGACAGCACTCAATGCCATTGTAAAAGTTACCATTGCAATGACATGTGAATAACTCTGACACTATTAAGCAACAAAAAGCCATTTATTATATATTGGGTGCACGGATCAGGTTCGATGCCAGCACACCTACTTCTAACATGCATTTTCCCATAAATTTATTTTCAAAGCCAGCCTCCTTTTTCCAGACCAAAAACACAATAGAAACAAACGCCAAGTGATATCATTTAAGAATCATGGGAGATCTGCCAAATATATATATATATATATAGAGAGAGAGAGAGAAGGGGGAGAGGGAGAAGGGGGAGTATCAAGGAAAGGGATGGATGAGTTGAAGACCAAAATAAAGCTAACTGATGTAAAGCAACTCCATTCAGATCAAAGAAACTCCAAAATATATCCTAGTACTAAAACAGAAGAACGGCTCCATTGTGAACAAATAGGAGACAAGATCATTGAATCCAAAATATCGGAGTAGAACTCTCCAGAGCATACAGTTTGGCTCATTGTTTGAAAGGAATGATCAATTCAAAGGAAATGAAATGAAAAATCAGAGTAGAACTCTCCAGAGCATAAACAAGTGACAGTTTGGTATACTTGCTAACCTCCTTTCCATCATAGTTACAGACTACAGTGTTTGACACTCCCATACGATGCAAATTGGCAGTAAGAGATTTAAGCCGGGGCACCTTCATTTCATTTGCAAAAACCATTCCTACAATTGATAGAATAATTATAATTAAACAAACATAACTAACAAAGCAAAACCTGTAGAAAAACTTGGGCTCCTCAGTAACCAAGGGATGGCCACTTAAATCTGAGTCAAATTCCAAGATGCAGATAGACAGAAGCAGCACTAGATAAAAAAAGAAAACAAAAAGGATGCACAACCACAGTTTTTACTGTCTATCATACCTAAGATGATAGGCATTCAACACACAGCATTCAAACATCTATTCTAATATTTCATTAGAACACCTGAAATAACATGCAGGGTTTGCAATGCATTTTTAAGTAAGCCACAAGCTTTAATCAACTTTTATTTATTCAACAGAATTGTATTTTGGCCATTTGTCTATCATTTAGAGGAATAAAAGGAAATTAATATGAATACGTTATAGTCCTAAAATCTTGCATATGCCTTGTTAACTACAAAGTACAAACAGTAAAAGTCAGTAAGATACGTCAACATACCAGTATTCTTCATAAGAGCAGCAATATAAGTTGTTTTACCCCCGGGTGCAGCACTGCAAAAAAGCATGTATTACAATGAGCAAGAAAAGATAACTTATTCACCACAGATAACATCTTCAACGTGCTCATCCATCTCTCAACAAAAACCCAATTCAAAACATTTACACTAATATGAAAAGAGCTGCAGTTAAAAGTTGCACTAAGGGCAGACCAAAAGCAAAGTGCAACTAGATTAAGAAGAGACAATAAGCTAAAACTTTTATAGAATACGATACTGCTCTGCCCCCAATACAAAGTTGGCAATATCATGAGTTTGCCAAATTAACCCGAGTTATAAAAAAATGATTCTAGAAATAAAGTTTTGACCCAGCTAATAGCATTCACTGGTACATGCCAAATGTCAGTAGACAAGCAGGATACTATAAAAGAGCAAGTTGAATTTCAAGTTCAGAAATTGGCAACGTATAATGGACCGACCAAGGCCTTGAGCTAACTGGAATGCAGATCAACCACATCCTAAAAGTGGCGAGAGTAGCAAATAGAAGGATTCAAATGCTTCATTGCTTTATAGAAGACAGGATGCAAAATTAGTATTGGTTCATGAAGAAGCAAATTACAAGGATAACTGGAATGCAGATCAACCACATCCTAAAAGTGGCAAGAGTAGCAAATAAAAGGATTCAAATGCTTCATTGCTTTGTGGAAGAAGACAGGATGCAAATTAGTATTGGTTCATGAAGAAGCAAATTACAAGGGTAACAACTATCAAGAGCTTAGACATTTCACTCCAGTACATACAAGATTAAGTCATTTCCACCACCTGAGTGGAATTGTAACTTGCCAATAACTAAGGAGGCAAACCATGAGTGTATACATGACTTGGTCAAATAATATTGAACAACAATAGAATATCACAATAAAGTAGCCAAAAAAAAAAATCAGTGTGAGCAGGCTACAGCAAATAAAGCAGTACTTACGCCATATCAACAACCCGTTCCTTCTCTTGAGGAGCCAAGGCCATCACAGGAAGAAAAGAACTGGCACTTTGAAGCTGCAAATAATTAATGAGCTAATCCTAAGTCCATGCAACATTAAAGTGTAACACGACACGAAACCATAGGAGGATAATACGACTGACCATGTAAAAACCAGCCATATACTCAGGAGTGGCACCAATAGGTACTTGAGAATCATACACAACAAGTCCAACCTGTCACAGAATTAGAAAGTTCCTTGTCTTGAGATAACAAAAATAAGATAGAGAAACGCTATGTAAGCGATGAATACTTACTTTCGACCATTTACTTAAAGGATCTAGATTTACTCCTCTGTTTATTAAAACATCTGCCAAATCCCGTCTGCGTGTCTGAGCATACGAAAAAAAAAACAATTTATTACTTTAATGCCAAAGAAGGAGGAGGAGGAGGAGATAACCAAGCGAACATATCGACCCAGGATGACAGAAAATGAGAGCTGGCCATCCTACCTTCAAAGTGTTGGTCCTTAGACATATAGGCCGCGGCTTTTCAAAGGCTTCAATCAATTCCATCAGTTCAACAACTGGAAACAGCTGAGAAATTGAACAGAAAATGTTCAAATCTCGCACAAACCTTCACAAGCAAAATACAGCTTCCCTTCCAGGTGCGTGTTTGGGTGAGATGGAAAAAAAGCATTTTTCAAGGACAAACCATGGTTTCAAAAAAATTCACCCAAACACTTAGGGCAAAACAAAGATAAAGAGATGCAGAATTACAATTCAATTATACCAACCTCAACCAACGCCCCAATAAGAAACTCGTTATACCCATAATACGAACATATATCTTTCTTAAGCTGGTTAATGTAATCCTTCCTTGTTGACCCTTCTTCCCTCAAAGCCTTGAAATTGGAAAGAACACGTACAACTAGGACAGTGTAAACATACAAATGATTAGAATAATGACAAAGAAGACAAAGTGAAATTGTCGCCTCATGCACAGATAGAGTTCGTCAGTAACTCACTCTCTTTGATCCTTCTCTGCAGATTTGGAAGATCAGGTGGACGTAAAGCCTCTTCCTCGAGTTCCTAAGAATTGGAAACATGGACGAAAAAAGTAAGCACGATACAAAATCTTTCGCATGGGTTATAGAACATCCACCAAACATAACAATCTGAGCATCATAAACTGTGTCAATGAGGAAAACCTCCTTGGTCGGCAATTTAAACTCATCAGATTCTCCTTGAATATTGAGCTTCATTTCGGCTTCCGCATCTTCTTCTTCTCGCGCCCTTTCTTCATCAATAGCTCTTGACTTCTTCTCAATATCATCATCAGAATCAGAATCCGAGTCCGTAGCCGACCCCGAGTCATCCCTTTCCTCTGCAGTAACTGCCATAGAAAGAAGACACAATGTGAGAGAACACCACAGGCAACAGTGCAACAATAGCAAACCTTAAAGCTGCAGAAGAGCATACCTTCATCGTCACTTCCTTGGAAGATATCATTAGCGAGAGGATTATCACCGTCAAGAGAATCTTCGGAAGCAGACCCAGAATCGCCTTCCAGTTCTTCTTCATCGGGCATGTCAGGTCCTATCATTTCCTCGTCTTCACTTCCAGAATAGTCGGAAATGTCATTCGCAATTGCTGCGGAAGCCATGTCGACTCAGGGAACAGAGACTCAAAATGATGTTTGATCAACGTCTAGTAAATACGACTAGGGTTTAGGGTTTTTACGGGAAGTAGCAGAAGTCCCAGTAGTGCCGCTTTTCGGACATCGCCAGGCGCGCGAGTTCGGTAGACCCCACAGAAAGGGCATAAAGGGTTTTATGGACTGGATTCACAGTTGGTCTAGGCCTGAAAACAATGGATAAAATTTAATGGGCTTTCAAGGATTTGAAGGCCCATTAAGTAAACTTTTTTTTATAATAAAAGTTTAGGTGGGTTCGGCACCCGTCGTTACCAAGATCAGGACATGGTCCTAAAACTCTTTTAGCACTTACAAGGGACTTACGAGATCACCTACTAAAGGAGTTCTCACAACGGTAGAGGAAATCGAACTCACCTCCTTATAGGAATTAAGCTCGTTCTTTACCATTTGTGTCAACTCTAACTAGTAAGTAAACTTAAAAGGAGTAACGTTGTCCCAAAAACACTGTTTGCAATTAAATTCAATTTATTTCTTAAAAATTATTATGAGGTTTCAAGAAAATATAATCATCAAAACATCCTATAATTAGTAAACATGTATGAGTCTATTGCCATTTCTTATACCGTAACTTATCATTATATGCTTGCTCAATTATTGTGAGGCTTTTAATTCTTATATTCCTTCCTTAAGGTTCATAGTGGCTTTTTTTTATCTTTTCTTCAAAAAAAAATGCCTTATTTCTATTTTGGGTCTTTTGATGAATAAGTAGTTGGGACCTACTTTTTTTTTTTATTAAATCTGCCTCTTGTTAAATCAAAATTCGTATTTTGAAAGTTAATCCACTATGCCTGAATATATAGGCCTAATAAGTTTGTTTTAAATATATTAAGTATGCCAACGAAATATTTTATATTAAGATTTAGGCCTAGCTTGATTCACTAAAAAATCAGAACTTTCATTGAAGCGGGACCCCATTTCCTACATTGGCACCAGATGATTTCTTAGGTGCCCATTATTCATCAACTAAACCTAAATTTTACCAAAAAAAAAAAAACTTAACCTAAATAGAGTGGGGTAAAAATGTATTTAGCCTAAGATGGTTTGTTTGCCTATGCGTGTAAATAAAATGCATTTATCTCAAAAGGCAACATCAATAGGCGTTTGGTAGAGTTAGCAAGGGCTACACCAGCATTCCTCAGGATGAGGGTTCGAACCCTGGGGAGTGACAGCCGCGATAATTAAAGCAACCTCAAAAAGGTTGTCCCATCGGTACCTCGCTACCACCGTAAGGTCTCCTCGCGGGGGGTCTAGATTAGGCGGGGGCGACAATGAACCCAGGATACTCCAGGATACCGGATGGTTTATACAAAAAAAACTCAAAATGCAGCTTTTTGCCCTAAGGAGCTGGAATGAGCTTTTTGCCTAAAATGCTTTTCAACCTAAAATGCATTATATAATCTAATATTTTATTTTTCCCTAAGAATGTTGTAACATATAAAATAACGATATATGAATATGTATTATTTAATGAGATTCATGTCCTTTTAAAATATTTTTCATCAAAAATTACTTCTTAAATATTTATCCAAACAAATTTTTCTTTTTACAAAAAGTTACTTTTGTTACTTATATTTTAAATATAAATCACATCATATATTCTAATTTCTACACCACCTTCGTTTCTCAAAATCATTGTTACTTGTTTTTTTTTGTGTTCCCATCCCCACTTGTCCTAGCTAGCAACTTATCTCATTTGCTTGAAATTTTCAGTCATACGTAAGATGCTTTCAGGGTTTGTTTGAGAAGCCCGTTGGAATAATAATCACAGATTCCGAGGTAAATATATGAGAGGAATTTTGTCTCTGTAAGCGCAAGAATGGATTTTGGAGAGGCAAACGGCCTCTCTAAACAAGCCCTCAATTGTTTTTCATTTTCATTGTCACTTGTGTCAAAATGCTTCCCGCAAACCAAATCGGACTTTAGATCACAAACGACAAGTTCTTACATCAGAATTTGGGAAGTATCTTAAATTCATCCACTAGGTTATATTAAATGAAGATTTTTTTTTTTTCAAGCTCCTCCGCTAAAACTTGGAACATAGATGCAAATTCTCACATTTTAACGTCAAATCCTAGAAAAGCAACTGACATTAGAGACGAAAATTACTTTTTAAATGTGATATACAGTTTATGATACAATTATATAAAATGGATTTTACCTCAACTCATATGATCATTATTTTTCAAACTTTGACAAATGGGCATTAATCCAGAGTTGGTAATATAGATTCAGCTACAAGCTAAACCCACCAACCCGTAACATATTGGGTTCCAAAATCTCATTTGTATGGAGATCTTTTTGACCTACATCCACCTTGCACCCACGGGAACTTTGTAAAAAAATTAAAATTGATTTATACAAAATATTGGATAACTTCTAATCATAATGTAAAGTTAATTAATATTGAATGTTTATTGACAATTTATTTGTATTTTATATTTAATTTAAATTCATTCTTTTATAGTGCATTATATATGTTTAATGTTAGTGCAAGAAAAGATCAAGAGAGGGGTGAATTGGTCTAATTGAAATTTATAGTTTAAAACAAATTTAATGCTGATAGAGCTGAGAGATAAAGAAGAAGGAAAAACAAACAAATTTATCCTGGTTCGGTCCTTCTGACCTACGTCCAGTCCTCAGAGCACCTCTGAGCTTTAGCAATCCACTAAATCAAAACAAAACAGGCACTACAGCCTTTACAATGGAGAATCACATTCCCCCTTACTATTCGTAATGAAACAGAGTCTCACTCTCTCTGTTTTTCTCTTTTCTTTCAGACCAATTCTCAACCCAATATGTTCAAGGCCCCAACCTTGAATTAACTCTCGAAATTACAAGGGATTTTGCTCCAAGAATCTCTCTTAAGAGTTGATAGCAATAAATGAAGTTCAGAATGAGAATTGAATGATATTACAGAGGAACAGATTGAATACTTTTAAAGCTCGTGAAAAGTTGTCTCTGCAATGAATGCTTGAAGCCTTTTATAGATGAGAGAAATAATGTTGCCGTTAGATAGAGTTTGTTTCCCGTTACTCTCATCCACCAACTCTTCGTCTTCGCCATTAATGTTGCAATTAATGCTTTCTGAGAGGCATGGGTGACGAAGTCTTGATTTATGCTTTCTGTCAACAGGTACAGAGTTTTTCTCTTCCTTTGATCCTGCATTTCAGCATTTATGAGGGTAGGTTAAGTTCAAACGTTGTTATACACGAATAAGGAAAGATATGGAGCAGGTAAAAAGTTGTCAGAAAGAGAAAATAGCCGTTGGGAAAATATACTCGAGTGATTGATCATTATACTCGAGTGTTGCACAAGCATTTTGAATTTTGTGAAGTAATACTCGAGTGTTCTGAGTCAATGCTCGAGTTTTGTAAACACTTTTAAAGTTACTCGAGTGTTGACTGAGAGTATTGAAAAGATTTTGAAAGTTTGATGTGAATACTCGAGTGTTAAAAACATTGCACTCGAGTGTTGAGAATACTTTCAGTTGATACTCGAGTGTTCAGAAGAAAACTAAAAGTGAAATCATTTGAAATCTCTTAATACTCGAGTGTTGAAAACATAATACTCGAGTGTTGTCATTACTCGAGTGTTTATGGAAGTGTTGAGTTTTTGAGAAGAAGAGGCTCGATACTCGAGTGTTGTCAACACTTTCACCTAATACTCGAGTGTTGTGCTTGAAGTGTTGTCTCTTTTTTGAAAACTTTTGCTCAATACTCGAGTGTTGAAAAACAATACTCGAGTGTTGTCAACACTTCTTCCACAACACGAGTGTTTCACTTCAAGTTCAAGTATTTAGGCTCAATACTCGAGTATTCAACCTCAATACTCGAGTGTTGTCAATACTTCCATTTGTAATTCGAGTGTTCTTCTTCAAGTGTTGAATATTGGTTTGAAAAACAAGCCCGATATTCGAGTATTGCAACACAATACTCAAATGTTGCCAATACTTCAACATCATCACTCAAGTTTCACATGGGAGTATTCTTTCAAAGCATATTTTAACACCAATACTCGAGTTTTCAAAATGATCACTCGAGTGTTTGCAACACTTCATCATAGTACTCGAGTTTTTACTTAAAGTGTTGGTTTTCATAAACATTTTCATCCTCCAATACTCGAGTATTGAAATCAAGAACTCAAGTATTGTTAACACTTTCAACAAAAACTCAAGTGTTGCTTGAGAGTATTGATTTTAAACGTATGAAAAATCTTGATACTCGAGTATTCAAACACACAACTCGAGTATTTCTCAATACTTTCACACAAACTTGACAGAACTCGAGTATTTCAATAAAATCACATACTCATCAACAATTCAAGCTTTATAACTCTTGAAATTATTTTGTTATCATCAAAATAAGGTATCAACATTTAAGATATATTGTTTAAAATTTGAATTAAATATTTTATATTCAAGTTGTATTATATTTTTATAAATTAAATTTATAAAAAGGATATTGCATTTTAGGCATGGAAAAAAATAAAAAAAGATATTTCAAATCTAAAATGAAAAAAATATTATAGGTAAGAATAATAAAAAAAATTATAAAAAATTGGCAGGTCGGTAGTTTGAAAATCCCAGGCCACGTGCAAACGGGTATTTGTCCGATGAGTTGACATCTTTAATTTCAAGACATCATGGCGCTCATTTGACACGTTTTTTATTGAACAACGTTGTGCCGGCGAAATCTTATTTATTTATATCCCATTTAACTAGCACCACATAAGAGGATGACGATTAATGAATCAATATTACAAAATAGCTAACAAATAATAGACTGGCTATAGATTACGATAGATAATTCTCTGGCAAAAAAAAAAAAAAAAGATAGCTAATTCACCCAGGATCAATCTCAGAGGCGACACCCAGATTTTGATCTCTGATCGAGTCTATCTAAGTAATAAATCTAGGTTGCCCTAGATGGTGGAAGTGGCCACATCAAATGTTTATTCTCCCACTTGTTGCAAGCAAAGCAAGAAAATTCAATTCCACCCAAAAAATAAAAGCAAGGAAATTCAAATATAAATACTTAAAATATACACTTAATCTTACATCCGTGAGGAAAGAGTTAGGCCTGCAAATGCAACCACTATCATGGAAAACAAGGTTCTTTACTGAATCAACGCTGAAAACCGTTCCATAGGATGTGAATATCTGGTTTATACATCAGGGAAATAAAAATTCCTAAGGAACTAAATTACTGAAGCTAAAAGCTATTTCTCAGCTTTCTCACCATTGAGAATCCAGCGTAAGCAATCATAATAAGCATGAACTTCATTCACTAGCAAAATGAACAAGTGAAGAAACTACAGGGATTGGATCAGTTGAAGAGTCCTGGGTTTAGACAATCCCTGAAAAAGAAGTATATAACCGAGTAATGTAAAATGCACACATGAAAATCCAGGAGCAGAAACGAAAGTGGCAGTAATAAGAACTCACTTGTTTATGTCATCGAGGTGATCATCAAAATCCACTATGTCACTCCACGTCTCACGTCTCAGATGAAATATAGTCCAGCAAGACCACATTTGCTGCAGGCTCCTTGAAAGTGAATGTTGGTTTTCCATCTGACCGCACAAGCTTCCAGTTCTTAGATGCATCCCTAACATAAAGCTAAAACACAAGAACAAGACAATCTTGGTCAACATCCAGCCAAACCATGGATACACCCGTATATATGCATCATACCAGCATAAACACAAAAACACTAGCAATCCAGGATACACCCGTATATGACATATCCATGAATTTAAGCATAAAGATTTTAACTATGAAATCAACTAAGAAACCTTAATCAACAACGACTTAAAAAATCTGCAAGGACACATAGGACATCATGCTACCAGCATCATAAATCAGACATCCGATAAAAATAAATAAATAAAACACAGGATGAAACTGGAAGAATTTATTCTAAAGTGGATTGAAATATGTAGCTTTGGGTGATCAATGGCCTATTTCATATAAAACTAGAGATAGAGAGGGGGGAAAAGGATATACACTACGATAATGTATGATCAGCAAAACTTAACCACCATAAACATTTTCACTGACATCACCAAATGGAAGGTATTTAAGAAAGTTCGCAAAATGAAATAACTGAGAACAAACAGATCATGAATATTTTTATAGGATTTTGAACCAATACACAAGAATAGACAAGAAGGCCAATAAACATAGACACAAGGGCAATCCTGGTCAATGATTAAATCATGCCTGAGAAGATATCAGTTAATTTCCTTAATCAGACCAATATATTTGTTATCTGATTAATTAGTATGATTAAGTAGTTATTTAGGTTAGAGATCATGCCAGTTAACAACATAATGCAGAATAGTGACTTCTCTGTGCACGCAATCAAATCCACAACTGAAGAAAGATTACTCCCAATTCAAAACAGGAGAATGAAAAGTGTACAGAACAAGACACACAAAAAGGGCAAGCTGCAGATAATCAAACGCAAAGAGGATGAGAAAATGCCACCAAAGATTGAAATCTTGGTGAATAAAGTTTGAGATGCTAAGAATGCTAATAACCTGCATTACGGGACCATGTTCCTTGCTAGTTTTTAAAGCCTCAAGCTTCTTGTTGTCCAACTGCAAATAATTCAAGAAAGAACGCAGAGATGTTACAAGAGCAGCATGCAAGTTTAGACAGCTTTAAATCGCTTGAACACTTCAATTCAAATTGTGGCACATACCAAAAGAGTGGCTGCTTGGGGAAAGTACCGGCAGATGTGATCCCCGATGTTCTTTGCCACACCACCAAGTGCATAATCATCAGACCTCTCATTTGCGTGAAAATAGCCAACTATGTTCAAGCCTTTAGCAGCAAAATACTCCTCAATCTATCTCCCAAACCATTCATTGCAAGATAAACAGAATTCAGCTGAGAATCTATATGTATAAATTCAAGTACACATGAACTAACGAACAACATATAAAGTTGAAAAGGTCGAGCTAAAATGAAGCAAATTTTTGCTTCAATCCAAATCATGCCAATACAAATTGATCAGAACATGCATTTTTCAAAAACCACAAATGACTTCAAAATCCAACAAACTTCATTCTTCACATCACTTTCAGTAGGAATTGAATGAGCCCAATTCGTAATTCATAAAATCATACAAAACAACGTTGAAAAGCGAGAGAAGTAACCAATATTAGGGAGATCTCCAGTTGCGGGAGAAGCCCGAGGCCAGAGTGGAAGAGAGGGACTGCGTCTGCGATTTCAACGACATCGTTTGAAGAAACGCGGCCGATCAAGATGCCGTTAACGGCAGAGGCATTATGCTTGAGGGATTGGAGCACCAGCTTTATGTACGCGTTCTGAGCGATCTCGTACCTAAACTCGCTGCCCATGACTCGTTCTCACTCACCGAGTTCAATCAGGTAAACTCAGAGCGCCACCCACAGATAGCGGCGGCGGCAAACTGGGCAATAATGAGCGAGAAGCCCGAAGATCGAGAAGGAAGTATGGGCCTTTCGCCGTTGGTTTGGGAGAGAACCGCAACGACGCCGTATCAGATATAAACGCTGAAATTACCGATACAGGCAACACATAAAGGGTTTGTTTGGAGTAGGGCGGCTTGAAACGTGAAACCCACTATACCCGTCCGAACCCACCTGTAGATTTTTCCGTTGGAGCCCATCACGGGTAGTCCTAAACAAGATGGGTTCTACACTTAAACGGGTGGACAACGGGCACACTCTCATGTAGCTCATGCCCACCTGTATATATATTTTTTTAAAATGATATTTATCATTTATAATATATAAATTCGTAAGACGTGGATGGAAAACATGATTTGAGGGAGATCACAAGTTCACAACATATGAGGTCCCATCTTCGAATCCTTCCAACCTCCATTTTTACATTGATTTTTACATTTTTATATTCATTACATGTAAGATTTTGTAAAATCATCCCATCAATAAAATACACTAACTCAATCCAGCTTCAATCTTCAACCCTCTCGCTGGTCGGACTCCTAGCTCGCTGGTTAGAGCAAATTGTTTTGATCTTTGAAGTCATGGTCCGATCCCGCACTCAGCAAAATCTTCAACCCTCTCGCCCGACCACATCCTCCTCTTTCTCTCCTATTGCCGTTCACGCCAATGTTCTCCGGCTTCTTCCGACCGCCATTCTCGCCCTTCCATCTCATCTCCATTTTCTAATCGCCGCATGCCGCCTCCATTTTCTGAGACTCTTGAGTCGTCTCTCTGACCAGTCGCCTCCATTTTCTTCATCACCATCACCATTCGCCTAAAAAGATCGCTGCTCATCGCTCTGCAAGTCTCGGCATTTGGATCTGCTGCTCCACATTTTTCTGAGTTTCTCCATCTCTCTGCCTCTGCTACTCGCGGCCTCTCGCTCTGCTGCTCGGCGACTGGCATTTTCACTCTTTCAGTCTCGACATCTCAGAAGCATTTGGGTTACCTTTTGTGAGTCTTTGGGTTATGTGTGTGATTTATGAGTTATGATTCTCGATATGCTGCTCACCTGCATCCCGCCCATGATTCAGTCTGAGTTATTTTGACAAGAAAAGAAATAGATTGAGCTTAATTGATCCCTGTTTCTCACAAGTCTCCGATCCACCTACTGGATTTGGTCTTGCTGGACTGAATTTTGACCTAAAATGCATTGACAGAAATGTTAGCTAAGCTGTAAAGGTTCAACCATATTGATATAGTACAATTTTGCTGCGTGCTGGAGTTTATATTGTTGGGTTTTGTCCAATTATGCTAGAGACCTGGAGTGTATATTGTGCTACGTGCTGTTGATACATGCCTTAAAAGAAAAATAAATAAACCAGTATCCCGTTCAACCCGACTGAACCCAACGAGTTTCAAACAGTCCGTTAAAGACGGGCTTAAATGGGCTTCTTGCGGGTTCGGGCTCGTGCAGTAATAAACGTGCGAGCTACGAGCTAACCATCGGGTTAGCTTGTCCCGCCCATTGCTCTGCCCTACTTGGAGCAACGTTTCTAAAAATAAAACGTATATTCAATAGTGTTTTTCTGCAAAACGAGATAATCTCATCCACCTATTTATCTCGACTTACGTAAAAATACTTATCTACCGCGTTTCTTAACGAGCCCAAAATAAAAAATACCCATGTCACCAAGAAATAAAAATAATAATCTTCAATATTCCCCCAAAGAAATATTCCCAATATATTATCAAAAAAATATTCCGACTGAATTTAAATAGCCTGAATCACGACTGTGCCATATAACTAAGTTCATAGTTCATATGCCATTTAGATTAACAATTTTCAAGTGTTCCTGGTTTGATAATATGGGGGCTAATATGGTGATTTACACTTTTGATTTAGTCAATCCATATATTCCTTGAAGTAAAAAAGCAATGTAAGCCATTCTTACAATTAAAAGCTGAGAGGTTTGATTGACATTGTTTAAAAATCTGTTAATTTATTAAAAAAGTAAAATGTTTAACCAACGGGGATCAGTCAGAATGGGTTAATCACTCATGATGTGATGAAACGAGATTCAAATATTCATTGGAAGAGATGCCCACATTTTATAATCAACAGTGTTTCAAATAAAACTACATCATATGAGCATATATGTCTCGTGTGTTTAGAAAAAAAAAATAAATGCTTTTATTAAATATTTGGTTTGTCAAGAATTTGGATAGTGTTTTCTGTGGTATGAAAAGCCAGTGTGGTGTTGGTTATCATATATATGCAATGAAATGGTGCATTTTTTCCTTTTTATTAAAATAAAATGATGTACAGTCTCATCTAGACAATTTAATCACACACAAAAAAAAACATTCAATGAATAATACATCAACACCTAGCTAAATTGATGTTATTTCGTACACCTAATATCATTTTGAGAATGTGTTGGGAGAATGATTTTACGGATTATGGGGTAAGTATGTAAAAGAAGTTTTATATCGATTTACGTGTAACGTGATTTGAACGTGCAAATCACACAAGCAATTATCTGTTAGGAGACTTTTTGACAATTAAATTACTTATTTAAAAACTGCACATTAATTTTGTCTTTTATTTTGACTTAAAAAACAGAAATACTAAGTAATAAGCTCATTTATGAACACGATAGAGAAATATTTTTATGTAAGTTGAGATAAATGTGTGAAAGAGATAGTTTCGTTTTGTAAAATAGTGCTGATGTGATATCGGCCGCTCATTGATTCGTGCTTCATTGGTGAAAGTAGCATCTTCTTTTTAAGGCTGCTCGTAGCCTTTGAATGTATCTATGAAGTTTGAACCCTTTCGGGGTTTGTGATATTGCATACAAAAAAAAAACAGCCTATCAACGAATCATCAATATATTCTATCTGTGATATTAAATACTGCCATTTATTACCCTCAAATAATTCAAATTTAAATCACTCGGTCATATATTCAAGTAATTAAATGCAAACAGGTGAATTGTGTACCCTAAAATACAAACAAGTTTTGCATTGTTATGTGTTAGAGTTTGTTTAGAAATCTATTTGAGAATAATTTTTACAGAGTTCAAGGTAAAACCTAGGTTTTAAATAATAGATTTTAGGATAATAAGTTTTACGGATTATGAGAAAAAACAAATGTTTTGAAATGTGATTGTGTTTGGAAAATTATTGGTTTTTACGGAGTTCAAAGCAAAAGGCAAGTATGAAGAATGAAAGAGAAAGAAAGAAAAAAGAGTAAAAAAAATTTATGATGAGAGTGTGTGCTTTGACAAAAAAATAACTTTTTCAAAACTTATATTTAAAAAAAAATGTGGGCGCTTAAACAAAACATAAATTTCAGAGAAAGGAGCCTTTAAAATCAAAGCGAGATGGTGTTATGGAACTGTTCAGTTACACCATTGATTCTGTTCTTTCAATTACCTTAATTAGCTAAATCTAATTAGATATCTTCTCTTTAAAAAATAGTGGGTACTTTAAAAAAAGTTGCAACCTTTGTTTATTTTTTTATTATCATTTTATGAAGAAATGAGTGTGGATGAATTTGTAAAAATAAAATAGACCCAGCAAAAAGTTAATAGAATAAAAGCAACTCAAGGAAAATAGGAATGATGCGGCAACATGATATTTTTTTTAATATATTATTTCATCCGATTTTAAATGTAAAAGCTAGGTATAATTAATATGTGGGTATTTAAAAAAGTTTGTTACGATCAAATTCAAAGTACTACACAAACATGATGATATTTTTTTCAAGCAACCATTTTTTTAGGGTGCAGGCTGCATGTAAAAATGTTACACAATTTCACTGATGTTAGCTTCACTTGGGAAAATATATATGCTATTTGCCTTACTTGTAATTTTATTGGGCATCTCCACTTAAATTCTAAGGTAATTCTATATGTTCAAATCATTTTGACAATAATGTCTATGGAGAGAAATAAAATAACGCAATAGCATTGAAAAGTTTAGGTGGGTTGAATTTTAAAAATTTATCAAAATTGGAATGTACTTTCTGATTCAAACATCCCTGCAGGTGTATTTACGTATCGTTCATTGACAAAGTCATGCATTGAAAAATTTGAAACTAGATGAATTACACACTAGGCTAGGTAAACAATACTTCTCTAGGCATATGTCAAGAGTAGGGCGAGTTTTCTTAATATTTTCATATAATTCAAGTTTTCTCCAAAATATATAATTTTGGGAAATTTACTGTACAGTCCCACATAAAGGATTTATTTATCAAATGGTCCCAAGTTTTAAAATATTTATCAAATGATCCCAGAGGTGTTGTCAATGCAGCGCATGGTGTTGTCAAGGGTTGTCACGTGACAACACCATGCGCTGCATTGACAACACCATGCGCTGCATTGACAA
>JANTPZ010138654.1:0-11698 GCA_025593235.1 Vachellia pachyceras
AGAAGGGCAAAAGGTAGAAAAGAGAAAGAAGGGAAAAAGTAGGAAAGAGGAAAAAGTAGGAAAAAGAGAAAAAAGTATGAAAGAAAAAACCTAGATTTCAAACCGAGGTTTTGTAACCAAAATAACTATTCTGAAATTTTTTTTGTACTTGGACAAAACTTAACTTTTGAAATAAAACCTAAATTTTGAAATCAAACCTAAATTTCAGGAAGAGAATGCAAACAAACGCTTAATTGGGTTTACCTTCTCCGATGGTGTTGTCACCATCCCCCAATGATAAATGGAGGTCCCAAAAAAAACACAGACACAAAAGAAAAGACTTTTTTGTTGTGCATTAGAATCAAGTTTGGATTTTCCATTTGACTTCTGCCATAGTTTTTTTTCGGAAAATTAAAATAAAGGATCAAAAAATATATTTTGTAATAAAGAACCGTTAAAATAGTAATTACATAGAAGGATTAAAATTCAAGATAAAAATTTAATCTTACTAATTTATCCGTAATTAAACCTTTTACATTATTTACTACATTTAAAATTAAGAAATAACTAAAATTAAAACTAAAACTACTAATAAATCACAAGTGACACAATTGAATCTTTTATTAATTTGTATTTTTCACTAAATTTTATATTCACATGATTAGAATATCATTTAATCAATCAACATAATATTAAATTAAAACTTTTTATAAAAATAAAAATAAATTCATGATAGATTAACTAAATGTTTTTTTTACTCACATAATTTCTTCCAAATTAATAAGAAATCATATAAACTTTCTTTGAATTATTTTAAACTGCGTAAATTTTATTTTTACTTTCTAAACTTATATAACTTTTATTAAAACTATATAATAAATTATACATGATATTAAATTTTGTTAATACTATTTAATTTTTATTTTTAATTAAAGCCTGTATTAAGTTTCAAAAAATATATAATTTTGATAAGTGTAATTTCTTGTAGTAAAAAATAAGAAAATATGTTTAATTTAGTAAAATTTTGTATGATTTTAACAAATATAGTTATTAGTGGCAATTTATTATTTTTAATTTTATTTTATTTTTAATCTTTCTACATAATTACAACTTTTATAATCCTTCAGACCAAATATTATTTTTTTTCAGATCCCTTACCCTAATTTCCCCATTTTTTTTCTTTCTGAAATCATGCTCATACAGTTTATTTTGTTCTTTTCAACATATCACCATTAATGGACATGTTTAACGTTCTTGTTTGGAAAAACTTGTTTACTCCCCAAAAACACGTTCAACAGTGTTTTTTCTGTAAAACGAGATAATCTCCTCCACATATTTACCCCGACTTACGTAAAAGTACTTCTCTACAGCGTTTCCAAACGGACCCAATATAACATTAAAAAAATACGATAACGGAAATCAAGACAAAGGCAAGTATAAATTTTTATTAGATAAAGGATCATTGTGGGAATTACGCATAGGATCATCCCAGAGATGGAAAAGAATATGAGAAATCTAATTTTTCAATAGATACTTCTGAGGTTTTGATGATTCATCAATTATGGTGTTGACCATATAAATGGAATGAAGTTATGGTCAAATATTCGTTGGTAGTTTATGATGAAGCAGTTATGTGGGCTCATTCAATTTCCTTGTTTGGATTTTAAGGTTAATATATATATATATATATATATGGGGCTGTCTACTTCTAATTTTAAAAACAGTTTGTTTGTAATTAAAAATATGAATACGAAAAATAAATTGCTTAGTGTTTTGTTTTCAATAAGTTATTTAAAAAAACAGAAACTTGTTTTTAAAAACTAAAAAACAAAACAATTTTTAGTTGTTTTTTTGTTTTTGCATTTATTTGTATTTGTTTGGGAAAATTGAAGAACCATTTATTCTCTACTCTATGGCTTTTTCTTCATTTAAGAACATGAGAAAGCAGAAAATCGAAAAACCCCTTGACTTATAAATCGCATTACACTTGTCAGGCTTCCTGATTAAAAACCCTCCATGGGTAATTCTTTCCATAAACACTTCCATAAACACTAATCTCACAGTGAAAGCAAAAATGTGATGAAGAACTCATAACAATCCATTAAGAGTTTTATCTCAGTTTGCGTACAATGTGATTAGGAATTTGTTTTTATCTCAGTTTTATCCATTAAGATTTTATCTCAGTTTCCAAACACTTAAATTTGTTTTTTTTTTTTTTGCTCCACTTACTTTCTCTCCCCTCCTCTCATATCAAACATACCCTAAAACAGAAACTTTAGAAAATGCACAATTTTTTAAAACCTTGCCCTATTTGTCTACTGGAGTCTGCACAATAAAATCCTTCCCCCTGACTTTTAGATCAATGAATTTTTGTAAAGAAAAGGAATGAAACATTTAAAAAATAAAATAAAATACCAAGTTTGCATTGCATTTCCGCTTGATATAAGCCCAACCAATGGGACGAACGGCACAGGCTGCATTTCATATTGTTTTAGTATCCGTTGAACAAATGAGTTTACAAATTTCGAGATAATTTACAGATATCAATATACTTTTTACGGATTTTGAGATACCTTTTATCTTGACTTACATGCACTGTTGGGAAAAAGTTTTCTTAAACATGCATCATAAACTAATTTTTAATTTATTTAGCATCCTAAAATATGTTTTAATAAGACCCAGTATTCTAAAATAATTTTTGATGCATTTAAATCCCTAAAATATTTTTTCAGTAGCATTGAACACCCTAACCGGAATACTCAGTATCACTAAAACATGTTTTAAGATTTTGGGTGCTACTATTAAAACACTTTATAGTGCCGGATGTGCCAAAAATTTGTTTTGAAAAACAAGTGTTACTGGAAAAATATTTTTGAGTGTTGCATGCTTCTTTCACTATACAAAATTTCAATATTGAACTTTAAACAAAGCTTACGACACCTCTAAAAATCTTGAAGAACTACGCTGTAATTTGAAAGAAGGAACCGCACAATGTCAACAAAATTGGCAACAGCACCAAAATCTGAGGCAATACCCTCCATTTTCCTTCATCTACTCACATCCTATAATAGCTTACATGGCAAGTAATTGACATTTTCCGTTTCATCTAGGGAACAAGATTGAAACTATCAATCACATCTTGAAGTTGGAAATCCCAAAACCATCAATAGGTATTTCCAATTTACAACCAAAATATCTGGGAATTTGCTGTGAAAAGAAGGCTATTTCTCTACTCTGAGAGAAGAAACACTACACTTATGAATCTTATAATGCATAAAGATCAACTACGGATTAAGGAGTTGGAACTTGGAAGCATTCTACTCCTTGTCCTTGGATTAGCATCTTCTAATTGCTTGATAACATCTCTCATTGTCGGTCTCATGCGTGGATCCTTCTCGGTGCATTTCAGATTCACCAAAAACACTTTGGTGGCTTGTTCAAGAATAACTGAATCCAGAGACCGCCCTGCAAGACTTGAATCAGCAATTTTTTGAACATCTTCTGTTCCATCCCACAGAGTTCTGACCCAACCCACTATATCAACTCCCTCCATAAATGATGGATCCACTGCCTTCTTTCTGGTTATCAACTCAAGCAAAACCACCCCGTAACTGTATACATCAGATTCTCTGTTATTTGCTGTTGTATATGCGTTCTCTGTCATATGCCAAAATAAACGTGTTAGTCAATATTCAAACATACGAGTCACACATTAATTAAATTTACCTTAAAATATAAGAACTTTCTTACTTTGCTCTTGTTTGATATACAATATACCCCATGAAAAGAGTTCGCATAATAATAAATGATGAGTAAAATTATACATTCATATGAAAAATATTAGTTGTGTGACTTATAAATATGACCAAAAAAATGTTCTCTCTGCATTCATTATAAATAGGATCAGAAATGTCCCCATATCTAAAAATCTAATAGTCAGAGTACAAGAGTTGTGCTAGTAGTAGTAATAGTAGTAGTAGAGGTACCTGGTGCAATATACCCTACCGTGCCTGGGACAGACATAGATGGTGCTGAAACAGAAGAATGATCCAAAATCTTGGCAATACCAAAATCAGCAATGTGAGGCTCCATATCAGAATCCAGGAGTATGTTTTTTGGTTTGATGTCACGGTGTATTATGGGAGGATCACAATCATAATGGAGATAGGCCAATCCATGAGAAATTCCAATGGCTATCTTATATCGGACATTCCACTCTAAAGATGGCGGTGGTTGCTTTTCGTGCAAGACATCATGAAGGCTTCCATTTGGCATGTAGGTGTACAAGATCAGACCAAAGTCTTTTCTCAACCAAAAGTCTACCATTTTGACCAGATTTCGGTGCCTAATATTCCCAAGGGTTTGAATTTCTCTAACCATGCTCTTGCCTTTGTTCCCAGAAAATGCAAGCTTCTTCACAGCAAAAACTTGACCTGGATCTACTGAAGCTTTATAAACTACTCCATGAGCTCCTCTACCGATGATAAACAGGTCACTTAGGTTAGCAGTAGCCTCCATCACTTTGTTAAGAAGTGAGGAAGTGCCTTCTTTGGCGGAGATCTGGACTTCCTGCTTAGATTTTCTCCCACGTACGCACATATAGACTACTCCAAGCAGCAAAAGAACAAAAAATATTGATGATCCAAGTGCTACCATTGCTACTTGTACTTTACTAAGCCCTTTCTGGGGCGTCAATCTATCATCGCATCGCTTTAGATGGCTGCTCGTATTGCAATCCAATCTGTTTGATGATGGACAACTCACACACAGGCTAGGATTTCCAAAAAACGATGAAGGATCAGAATTAACCCACTTTGTCAGCATCTCCGGTACAGGACCATCAAAGGAGTTATATGCAACATTGAGTTTAAGTAATGAAGAAGAAAGCTCAGCGAGAACTCTTATGCTTCCAGTCAAATTGTTTCGAGATAGATCCAGATTTTCCAGATTCGTTAATTTTCCCATCTCTACAGGAATTTCACCAATCAGCCCATTAGCACTTAGATTCAACCCATAGAGCAGATTCTGCAGTGTCCCAATTGATCGTGGAATTTTTCCTCCAAACATATTTCCACCAAGCTGCAACTCCGAGAGCCTGTTAAATTCTGACAAGAAATCTGGGATGCACCCATGAAAATGATTCTCCCTTAGAATTAACTTGGTTAGCACCGTCCAGCTCCTCAAACTTGGTGGAAACGAACCATTCAGGAAATTGAATCCCACATCAAAATTGTCCATTTTAATACATTTTGACATCTCAGGTGGCAAAGGACCTTCTAAGTGGTTGTGAGCAAGACGCAGAGTTTTCAGGTTTGCAAGGCGACCTATCTCTGGCGGTATATGCCCCACAAAGCTGTTAGTTGACAAAATTAAGTCAGTGATATTTGAGCAGTTTCCCAGACTTGGTGGGATTGGGCCATTGATATTGTTCCCACTGATATCCATGAACCCGAGATTTGGATTGTATTCAAAATCAGGTAAGGGCCTGTGAAATTATTTTCTTTGAGAATCAACCTTTCAATGGTTGCACACCTTCCTATGTCTGGAGGTATGCTACCTTGAAGCTGATTAAGGCCCAAAACCAGCACAGTTAACTTCTTCCCATGACAAAGATTTGGTGGGATGTTACTAGTTAACGTATTATTCATAAAGTCCAACTCTAATAAACGGCTTTTGATTCCCAAAGTTTGAGGTATGACTCCAGAGAAGTGGTTGTTAAACAATGTGATATTCTTCAGATGCTTGAGCTCTGTCATCTCCAAAGGTAGCTCCCCAGAGAGGTTATTATTGTACACATGGATATACTCAAGACTTCGAATCTTCCAAACGCTGAGAGGGATCTCTCCAGTCAAACGGTTGGAATACAATTCGAGACCCTTTAATGCACTCAACTCTCCCAGCTCACTAGGAATTTCTCCCTCAAGTTGATTGGAATTCAATTGAATCTCTGTCAAAGACTTACAATTGCCAATCTCGGGAGGTATTTTTCCAGAAAAATGATTCAAAGGAAGATATAAACCGGAAAGACTGCGAAGCAGACCGATGGAGGATGGAATACTGCCAGTTAAGCCACTTCTAACTGCAGAAAATGTTGTTAAGAAACTACAATTTCCTAAGCTTTAAGGGATACCTCCACTGAATACATTGTACGACAGATCCAAGAAAGACAAATTTTCACAACTGCCAATACTCAATGGAATAGTTCCCCTAAGATCATTCCTATTCAAGCCCAAGTCTTGCAATTTACTGCAATTACCAATTGAGGAAGGAATTTCACCAGAAAACTGATTATTTTGTAGATACAGGGACTTAAGCTCACTCATGTTTCCTATACCTGAAGGAATTGAGCCATTGAGAAAGTTATAAGACATGTCAATAAGTTGCAGGTGAGGTATTCTAGTGATGAATTCTGGGATTTGACCAATCAGGTAATTAGAAGAAAGGTTGACATAATTCAAATTTTGCAAGTTTTTGAAGCTCAGGAATTTTTCCACTCAAGTGGTTTCCAGAAAGTTCCAAGTCCTCTAGCAGACTACAATTCCCTAACTCAGGAGGAATTGATCCAGAGAACCCATTATTCATCAATAGAAGGCTCTGCAAGTGACTCAAAAGTCCAATCTCAGGTCCTATTTGACCCTCAATCCAATAATCAGTGAGGGTAAAGGAGATCACATTGTGCGCATGGTCACACTGGATTCCAACCCAAGAGCAAGGAGTGGAATCTGAGAGATTCCAGGTGGACTTCACAGGATGAGGCACAGAAGTCCAGTGCCTCAAGAGTGACAATAGGGTGACCCCATCAGAGCTCAAAGAAGAAACATAGCATAACAAGGAAGAAAAGCAGAGAGTAAGAAGAAACACCAAGAGAAGATGCCTCATTGTAAAATAGGCAAGAGACCCAACAAGACACCAGCCGAGGTTGGAACTTGGAAGGATTTTACTTACGGGGAACAAAAAAGCACGCACCTTGTTGGTGCCTTGTAGCAGTTGTTTGCAAGAACAAGTCTTGAGGGATTGAAATTCTTATGAAAAACAATGAGATTGAAACAGGGTTGAACATGGAAAGAAAGAGAGGAAGAAGAAAAACGTAGCGAGCGGTGTGAAAGGAGAACGAGAGAGAAGCAGCTACAAGAATGGCTGTGCCAGGAGGTTCATTATTCTAAAATATATATAATGATGAACGTAGTTGCCAAAAAAAATTATGATGATGATCATGCGTCCATTTTAGAAAAACGGTAAGGAAATACTTTTACGCAAACGAAGTAAACATGTAAAGGAGATTATTTTATTTTATATAAAAATAATGTTGAACATGCGTTTAGCTTTTAAAAATGTTGTTCCAAACAAGCCCCATAAATGAGTCAATGTCCAGGTCTTTGTCCATTAAGTGCTTATTTGGAAGCTATTCCCAGAACCTAGGTTCGGTTATAAAACCTAGGTTTTGTCCAAGCATAAAAAATTTTCAGAAAAGCTATTTTGGTTACAAAACCTCAGTTTGAAATCTAAGTTTTCTCTTTCCTACTTTTTCCTTCTTTCTCTTTTCTACTTTTTTCCTTATTTCTCTTTCTTCTTTCCTACTTTTTCTTTCATCTTTCCTACTTTCCACTCTTTCTCTTTCCTCTTTCATACCTACTTTCCTCTTTCAAACCGAGGTTTTATAACCAAAATAGTTTTTCTGAAAATTTTTTGTGTTTGGACAAAACCTAAGTTTTAGGGTAAAATCTAAGTTTTGAAACCAAATATAGGTTTCAAAAAGAGGAGGCAAACAAGCCCTAAATCACTTTTTAAAACCTAGGTTTTGCCTCAGAATCTATAAAAACTATTTTTCAAAATTTATTCTCCAAAACCTAGGTTTTGCCTCGTAAAGCTATTTTTAAAATAGCTTCTAAACAAACTCTAATTTTTTGCGGTTAATCGGTATGAAAGCCGTATGTTCACTGTAGGCCACTTAAATGTATACACTGCTTGTAAAGCGTTTGGTATGGACCACTTTTCTTATTAAACAAACGATTCTTTTGTTTGGACAAGGCAAAGGGAAAGACCAAAAAGACTTTAAGCTTGATTTCTAGCAATTCTATGAATGCCAGCCTCTCACAATTTATGAATTTAATAACTTAAAGTTTGAAATTTTGTCAGAGGTATTCGTATCTAATTCTAAACATAGTGTGTTTGTTTGGGAACTCCGTTGGGAAAATGGATTTTTCAGATTTTGAGGCATTTTGGGAATTTCGAGATGGTTTTACGGATTTCAAGATGGTTTTTATGAATTTCGAGATGGTTTTTACAGATTTCAAGATGGTTTTATCTCGGCTTACGTGCACCGTTTGGGAAGATGGCTTCCCAAACAGGCAGTGTATTGAAGAGGATTACTTCAGGTATAAGAATTTATGTGCTCAGCAGAAAAATATGTATAACCATTGTAATTTTTTATGGAGTTATCGTCATTTTGTGACTCATGAAGTCTAGCTAGAAATTCAACATCTAGTAATTTGTCATTCTACCCAAACGAATACTACTTAATCAAAAGAGATGTTACAGTAATAACTTAACATAAAATTTAAGTTTAAATTCAAAAGTAATTCTGTTAAACATCTTCCAATGTCATAATGGGTTATTTTGAAAACGGGGTAGAGAAGTATTTTTATGTAAGTCGATGCAAATATGTGAATGAGATTATCTCATTTTACAGAAAAACACCGTTAAATGTGTGTGTAAGTGACATTGACAAAAAAAGATGCAATGAATAATTAATATGTAAGTTCTTACAATTTCAATTTCAAGAATTAATAATTGCTCAAGTTGAGAACAAATGTGAACACATTGCATTTTTCTAAGCTATCGTCACAACAAATACGAACAAGTTGTGAACAAATGTGAACAATGTGTAAGTTATCGTCATTAATGTGTGTGTGTGATATTCACATGCATTTTACTATGGCAAAAAAGAACCACATGCATTTTTCTACAAGAAATAATTCTATTTAGTGTATTATCGAGCATTAAATGTATGTACATGTCTCAACAAAAATTTAAATATGTATTTGTCATGTTGTAAAGGATTCATTTTTATATTTTAAAATTTAATCATGTTTTGTTATCATTTAACTGCGGAATCTCCATTTAAATTTTGAGTACTCATCATTTTACGTTGAATGAAACTAACGGTATTATGATAAAAGGACTAAAAATATACTTTTTAAATTTAAAAGACCAAATTGAAACTTGATATAAATTTAAATAATTAAATATATATTTTTAAAAAGCTACTTTGTCCATCCATATACATTGATCAAGACTTGGTATTCCATTTCACCATAGTATGAAGACTCAAACCGAATCGGCCCATCCAATCAGGCAACCAGTGACTCGAACAAATGGCCGATTCGGCTAAGCGGCTAACTCAAGAGGCTTGATAACCGGTGCAACTATGGATAACTCAGTGTCAATCGAGATTAACCCAAACAAACCACTGGGTTGAATGGGTTGATCGGTTGCATTTTAAAAAAATAAAACCATATGGTGGAAGAAGATGGAGAAGATTTAAAATACATTCAGAAGCAAACGGCAGAAAAGAGAACAAAATGAAGAAGAAGAGAGAAAATGAATAGTTAGGTTGACATCTAAATGCCTACTTAATCCATGAAACATTTAAATAAATTTAATAAAATTTAACTAATAGATATATGTATAATTATTGTGTTCCATAATTAATATTTACCTAAAATATAAAAATATACTTAAAATAAGGTTATATTTGTTAACCATGTATATAAATGTATTGAATGAAAATTTTAATAATTAATATGCAAGGTTTATAAAATATGAAATGTTTAATAAAATAAATATAGACTATAAATTTTATTACTACAATTAAATCATATTATTTTAATATAACAGTTCTAACCTTTGATTGATCCTGATCTAATACATTAATATTTGAATTAGTGCATTGACCGATTTTATATTTTTGACCCTTTCGTTTCACATTCACCCACATCCACCGGACCACCAGCCATTTATATTGACTATTCTTATGTGTTAATCAAGTACACCAAATTTTTTGGCAAAAAAAAAACAAAAGATAAATGCACCAAAATTCATGTTTAAACAAAAAAAATCACATATTTGATATTCTAGCCAATGTTAGTTTGAGTGATTAGGATATCACTTATATTTTATGAGAATAAGAATGTGAGTAGGTTTAAATTCCTTATAATGATCCTATTTGAGACCACGTTTAGAAAAGTCAAACGTGCGTCCAATAGTGTTTTTTTACAAAATGAAATAATCTCCTTCACACATTTACCTCGTAAATTACATATGGGAATGCGAGTCAGCCTGCACGGGTTGGCGGGCTGGAAACAACCCCCCAGTGTCACGGGCTTAATGATTTACTTGATGGAAGCTCCGTGCGGCCTAGCAAGACTCGTGCAAACCCTCACTTCAGAACTTGCTAGTAAGCCTACAAGTCTAGACTTAGCTCGTAAGAACTAAGGAAAGACTTAGAGAGAACTTGAGAGATGGAAGCTTGGGAGAATGCTTGTATATTGCTCACAATTGCTTGGATGGTTACAAATGGCCCCCTTAGGGGGTATTTATACTACTCCACCTCCTCAATGGACGGTGGAGGTCGACTCGATCCAACGGTCTATATCGACTCTCCAGAATCTTCCCTTAAAATATTAATATCCATTTACACATGTGAAAAATGTGTAGAGGATTCTAGAGAAAGCTAGAGAAAGAAACAATAAACTAGTATTTACAAGAGAATTCTAGAGAAATCTAGGGTTCTCTAAAGAAGACCGTGACACCAGGTGGCGGGCTAGGAATCCCTAGCCTGAGCCCGCCACGGCGGGTTGGTGAGCTGGCCCACCAACCCGCCAGCTTTTTTATTTTAATTTTTTTATAAAAATAATTTTTTCTATTTTTTTACCCAATTTTTTTCTATAAGATTGCATATTTTCATGATCCTTTTTCCAATCTCATCAATAAATGTTCAATAATTTTCTAAAAATAGAGTTTAATATTACTTTTTCCTTTGTAAAAAATATAGGGATGAAAAAAGGTAAGAAAATATATATATAATATGTATTTTTTTAAAAAAATTAAAACAGAAGGCTCAATCCGCCTAACCCACGGGTTGAGCGGGGCGGGCTGAAATTAGCCCGCCAGTGTTAGACGGGTTGGGCTCATATTTTCCCAACCCTATTGTAAATGGTAAAAATAATTCTCCATCCCGTTTTCAAACCAACCCAATTAATACATGGATACTGTTATTTATTTATTTATTTTGCCGATAACGAAATGCAACAACTCATTGATAAGTAATTTGTCAATATTTTATAACACATGGGGCTTGCTTTAATTTTAATAAGTTTCTCGGGTCCAATTCAGTAATTTGCCTAAAAAAATTTTATAATACGACAATATCACATCTAAAATAAATAAATTATTAGGTTGTTTGCAGAATTTAATTCATAAGTGTTTGCAATATGAACTGAGTTCATGGGAACATTCTTGTGCAGTGTTTTGACTCTTGACTCATCAAAATTCTTGTTCCCTTATTGAGACTTTTCTTTTTACCTGTCTTTTCAATATCACTATGCTTTCTTGGAAACCGTGGGGAAGAAGCTCCACCAAAATTTCCCATAAACGCGTAAAAAAAAGTTAAAAGCTCCTTTAAAATTTCGTTTGAAAGTAACTTTTACAAGGTTTAAAG
>JANTPZ010138655.1:0-10343 GCA_025593235.1 Vachellia pachyceras
CATCTCTACCGGGTTTACAGATTCTAGATGACCTGATCCAGCTCATATGCCTCTCTAGCACAACTGGATATATGCTAACCGAAACTCTCATCCATGTAGAGTGGTACTCTCAGAGTCATCGAGTGTTAGCATCCAGCATGCGTTATAGAGAAGCAATCACATCAATCACTGGACCTTAATATCTGTTGTCCCATGGATATTCTAGTAGCTCTTATGCTAGCTCCCTTCCTTTTCAAACACTTTATTCAAATTCTAAAATGATTATATCACATCGGAACTAACCTCTAAGGGATCCTGCTTGTTATGTTCTTCCATAGGTATACTTGGCTTTTCATGTTTAGCTAATCATATTCATTCACAAACTCATGAATATGAAACATAACTAACTAGCATATCATCATAAAAGGCAACCAACATATACCATAACAATTAGCATTTAATATAATAAAGCATTGCATATTGAATCTAGTGCACAACATATCATTTAAGAATGCACAACTTAATAAATAATAATGCACATTTTGCATTACAAATCAAATCAAATCTTAAACCTTTGCTCTGATAACAAACACAATGTAACACCTCTTACTAATCCATCTTAGCTTCCTTTATGATGTTTTGGAACCAATTAATGGCCTCAAACAACTTACGATGTAAAAAGGGACTAGATTGTCAACTTTCATTTCTAAGAATACTATTCACAGTTTTTCGGGCCAACTTTGAAAATTCATAACTAATTCTAACAAAATTGAAATCAAGTGGTTCCAACTTCTATTTGAAGCTTAAAAATTCCTTTATGAGAAAAAAAATACTCATTTGAACAGTAACTGGCCCAATTGGTACATATTCTTTCATGAAAATGTGATGTTCATATGGTAAATTTTTCATTTTCCCAGGATTTTCTGTGATTTTTCATCAAATTTGGACAGTCATAACTTTCTGTACAAAACTCCAATTCCAATGATCTTTGGCTTGTTTTAGACCTTGCAATGTGAAATATTTTTCCAGAAAATTTCAGGACATTTGGAATCCATTTACTCTGTTTCACGTCATACCAAATTTGGCAGTTTAACCAACTTCTCACTTAAGCCAAATTTTCCACTTCTTAACTTCATAATTCAACCTAATGCTTTCTAAACATTTCTTAATCATAATAACCTATGTAATTAGGCATTCTTAGGGCATACCTTAGTTATCTTGAGTCCAACATACATGCATGAGTTACATTTCATGCCACATTACAAACTTTAAACAAAAATAACATAATGTCTACAACAAAATCCACATTAATACACATCAAACTTTGCTCCAAGTATCAAGCATCTTCTCCTTACCCTTTGATGTGCTTCCACCAAAACATGGTTAGTGGGGGAGGGTGAGATTTTTGGAAATCCCAGTAGCAAAACTTTCTAACACACATTATAGAATTGCATGATAACATTCAATATAAGTGTGAATTCATAAAAGTGCAACATGTAACAATGAAATGCATATGGCCATAGCATACAAAAGCACATATTCACACTTTCAATTATCACAAATTTTCAATACAAGTCATCTTAATTCATACACATTTTCAAAGCAATTAAGCTTAGGGTTAGAAGGTCTTGCTACCTTGTATCTTTAATTTCCCCTTAACTTTGATGCTTTCTTGATCAATGAGAATTTAATTCCTTGCATCAAAGCCTTTTCTACATAATACACAACATCATGGCCAATAAACATATGCCATTACCAAGTCAAAAATCATTGTAAACCTCTCTTAAACTATTACTTGAATTACATAAGACTTAAGACATCAAACTTGTCTCTAATGTCTTCCATTGCTTCCACAAACTTGTGACCACTTTTACCCCACACAAAAACTCATTTTGGACTCATTGGAAGCATCAAAGTCATCAAAAGAATTCATCTTCAACCACTTTCCAGATTTGAATGAAAATTTACAAGTGGAAGGAAAGTGATTCTTTTTCAAGTTTCCATATTATACATCATCATTTTCTTGGTTCTAAACTCATTCCCATGGATAAGATGACTTAAATTCAACTCTTCCCCATTCCATAAAAGTTTTGGCAGCATAACCCGTTAGGGTTTTGAAATTCCAAAATTTGCAAAATCAACAAACAACAACAATATATATTCCAATTTGCTCCTTAGAACACAAGGACTCTTTTGCACATAAGTATTGGCTTTAAATCCCTCTCTTTCTCACTTTAGCTCTAAAGAACCCTAACCATGGAACTTGAGAAAGAGAGACCAAATCAAAATTTGGATCCATGGAAAGTGAGGAGGAGATCACAAGGAGAAGTTTCATGTATAGCGTTAAGGATTTTAGCCTCTTACCTTAACTTTTCCTCAAGCTTTTCTCTTCTTCTTGGAGGCTTGAATGGAGTCTTCTTTCTCTCATTTTCTAGCTACAACTCATGGCCAAAATGAGGAGAGGAAGAGGAGAAATGATTTATTAAGAATCCCTTCATAAAAGATTAAGGGCTAGGATGAAAACTTAGTTACTAAGTTTAATCTCAAGGGTTGAGATTGAGCCACCTTTCCCACATGTGCTAGTTTCTCATTGGCCCTTCAAAAGTAAGTAATAATGGCTGCACATGGGGTGTAAAAATTTGGTTTGGTTAGCCAAACCGAATCCCATTCGGTTACTTTTACCGATTGCAGTTTTTACCGGTAAACTTATCTTCATTCTGGTAAATCTTTTTCTTCTTTTCTAGAGATATTTTCTTTCTCATTTAATATCCATCTTTCCCCCTTGAATAGAATGAAAGCATTATCCTTAAATGTCCCTTGATCTTATCAAAATTAACAGGATTACTTTATCCTGTTTAAAACTCCTTGAAACGAGCAAATTTATATTTTTCATTGATATTCTAGCCCTTCAACTTCCCCCAAAATGTCTTGTAAATTGTCCAAAATTAATTTTTGGAATAAATTATATTTTTGGGGATTTTTTGGGCTTTTTTCCTCATTTTCAGGAAAATCGTCTTAATCGTACTTTGGGCAATAATTTTGTAAAATACTATAAATTCTACTGAATTTTCATAGACTCTGGTTTTTGGTCTTAGGAAACTCTTGATACCTGAAATAAATATTTTCAACCTTAAATCTTTAAAATTTCATAATTCTAATATCTTGACTGAATTTCAACAATCGGTTGAATTTCTGGTAATCAAGGAGTTCTGCTCTATCTTTTGGGCATCTTTGACATTTTCTGATTTTTGGTCAACTGTTTGACTTTGACTTTGACTTTGTCAAATAAACAAAATGCCCTTATACTTTCTCTTAATGACCAAAATGCCCTTTCACAGTCTAACTTTTCATAATTTCCCATTTTACCTTTAACCTTTTGGCCCTTAATCTTTTGGTTTCTGACCCCTTGGGCAACTTCCCAGAGGGTCACCCATCCTTGAATTGCTCCTGGGATGAGCACGCTTAACTTTTCTATTACTACCGACTTCTATCCACCAGGCTAAATCTAATTCTACGACTTCCGGCCCAACAGTAATCAACTTTTTCTAATAATTTCTATCTGTGGGTTTTAACTTGACTTTTGACTACCAGTTTGGCCTCTTTTATCTAATAACCATATTTCCCTTGGTCTTTTATAGTTAATGATATTTATGTTCCTAGCTTACATCCTTAGAAATATCAAAACCTTAGGACTAAATTGACCAGGGTCTTTTTGGTCCACCGACATCTTTTCTTTTTGTACTTTTATCTCTGGGCCTTGTCTTATCTTATAACTAACGATTTAGCCTCTACATTAGTTTATGGAAAAGGGTGGATATTACAAGAAGTATTTTGGGATCAAGAATATGTCATTATGTGTGAAGAAAAGTTGCAAAATTCGATTTTTGGAAAAATTTCAGATTTTTGTCTAGATCCAGTTCATGAAGAAATAATGTGATTTTCATGATTTTGATGCTTCCATTGAGTTTAGAAGGCAAATTTGTGTGCGGTAAAAGTGAGAAATGGATTTGGGAAGTATTAGAAATCGTAAAAGCAAGTTTCAAAATTTTAAGGGTGCTTAAAGGAGCATTAAAGGTTATATTGTGTTTTTGCAAGTTTTCTTGCTTTGTGAGCTGGAAATTTATGATTATGTTCTTATGTAATGTTTAGGAAGTTTAAATACCAAAGAAATCATTTGAAAAGATTAACAAGAGAGATTCAAGTTCAAGGGGGAATTAAGAGGACAAGGTAGCAACACTCCTAACTTTGGCATTTACATTGCATTGATTATATATATGTGTTGATTGCCATGTTTGTTGTTTGGTTGCAGCCATTTGAATTATGAAATCTTATTTGTGTTAAAGCTTGATGATTGTTATGCAATGATTGTCTTGACTTGGTGAAAACTTGATTGATTTTTCTTGTTACATGGCATACTTGTTTCATTTGATAATCATGCACGTAGATGTATTATTAGAGTGTTTGCTACTGCGATTTCCTTGAAATCTCACCCTCCCCAACTAACCATTTTAGGTAAAAGCGCAAGCAAAGGTAAGAGCAAGGTCTATGGTGTTTGAAGATGGCATATTATCATGTTCTTGCTTGTGGAAATTACGTATTGTGATTGAAGTTTATGTTTGAGAGTTGTTGTAGTTATGTAATTATAAACATCTACTTGATTAGTAAGTGAATATATGATGATGCATGCATGAGTATGGGCTTAAATGCTAAGGGATGTTAAGGAATTTATCATGCATGGCAAGAAGATAAAACTTAACTAAAAAGAGGCTTTGGCAAAATTTTAAAGAAAGATAAAGCTTCAAGTGAAGGGTCCCAAAATCCAAGAATCTGCCCTGTTTTTGGAATAGCGATAAAAAATAGCAAATGAACTCTGAATTTCTTGTAACTTTTCAGTTAAATAATATACATCATAAGCTTTAAAATGAGCCAAAGTTTGCTAAATTTGGATGTGTAGATCAAGAGTTATGATTTTCCAAAGTTGAATGATGAAAATCTGAAAAACTGGAAAGTTACCAAACAGTGATTTTCATGGAATAAACTGTATCATATGGGCAAGTTTGGAACCAGCGAGTATTTTTCCCTGTAGATCACTTCATAAGCTTCAAACAGAAATTTAAACTGCTCAATTTCAATTTTTCTAGAATTAGTTATGATTTTTCAAAGTTGGGCTAAAAATCTGGAAATTGACCAAATGAACAGTAACTCCGTTTTGAAGTTCTTATTTTCACTTCTTTGGTCAATTTGAGTTATCTAAGGCCCTAAAGTGGTTCAATAGTGATCTAATATGATGTTTATAGGGGAAATAAGGAGTGTTACAAAGATAGCCTGAGCTCAAAGTGCTAAAAGGGGAGTAATAGTTTTCAATATGTATTTATATAATGGATTACATAGTTTCTGAGTTATGACTTGTGATTTGTATGTAAATACTTGGTCTCGATCGAGTCAAGCTTGTATTACATGTGTATTGAACTTGCTTTGTGTTTGATTTGGTAGAGTGAAGTCTCATTTCTACCTATTCATTGATATCTTTGTTGTTCTCTTCTATCTTATTAGTTGTGCTTGATTTTAGAGGTAATATTGTGTTGAGTTGAATTTTTCACTTGGCGGTTTCCGTACACTCACTAAGTATTTCTAAAGGGTTTCATGGAATGGAGTTCATTGCATGAAATTTCTAACCTAGCGAGTTGTTGGGGTTTTCATTAATAAACTTAGTGCGAAAATGATTGCTTTCCCTCATATTTTTTGAATCATGATGGCTTAAATCGTTTTCAAGAGGAAAACCATCATCAAACAAATTTCATACTTCAACTTTGTTTTTACTACTTCCAGTATAATATCCATGATTTTACTGCTAACTGAAATAAATGCTAATCTGGTAATTATGAAATGAATTAAAACCCAGAGATAGATAGTTCACAAGGAAAGGAAGGTTATATGTCGGAAGCCGCAAAGTTAGATCTGGCCTGGTGCATGGAATTCAGTAGGAACTCCAAAGTTAAGCGTGCTCGTCCTGGAGCAATTTGAGGATGGGTGACCTTCTGGGAGAGGACCCATATGTTATTTAACAAAAGACCAAGGATATAAAGGACTTTTAGTTTTGGAAGTAAGGGAAAAATGGGAATTTTGGAAAATTAGAGAAAGTAAGGGCAAAATGGTAATTATGAGAAAATGGAAGGGAATTTTGGTCATTTGACAAATTCAAAGTCAAAAGTCAATTGTTGATAAAAAATTTACAGATGCCTATTAGACAGAGCTCAACTCGCGGAGCACAACCATGAATCACGGATTTTTCAGATTTGGGCTGGATTTCTGTTTATAAAATTTTGAAGGGCAAAAAGGGGAAATAATTATTTAAGGTATCAGGAGTTCTCAAAAATTAGAGACAAGAATATGGAAAAATTCAGTGAATTTTATAGTATTTAATAAAATTATTGCCCAGTGTACAATTAAGGCGATTTCCCCGAAAATCGGGAAAAAGACCCGAAATCCCCCAAGAGATTACTTATTTCAAAAATTAATTTTAGAAAATCTAGAGGGCATGTTAGGAAAATAAAAGGGCTAGAGTATTAGCGAAAAATGTAGAAATTTTTAAAGCTCTAAAAGTATTTTGCCCTCCGATTGCTCGTTTTCAGGGGTTTTAGACATGATAAAATAATCCTATAAAATTTGAGAAAATGAAGGGGTATTTTGGGGATAATAAATTTGTTATATTCAAGAAGAAAACATGGAGATTTAATGAGGAAGAAAATATCTCCAGAAAAGTAGAAAAAGATTTACTGGAATGATGTTATGTTTACTGGTAAAAAGTGTAATCGGTAAAAGTAACCGAAAGGGATCCAGCTTGATCAATCAAACCTGATTTTAACCCCCTTAGTTACAGTAATTATGACACCTTTTACGTAGCCAGTGAGAAGCAAGAAGGTGTCATGGACGTGGGCAAATCTTAGACCTTAAATTTGAAGATCTAATCTCAACCATCCATCCCATTTTAATGAGATTTTATAAACCAATTTTCCCTCCCTTCTTTTTCCATTCACGAACGACTTTTGGGCAGAAAATTGAGAGCAAGAGGATGCAATTTTTGGGGTGGAGAAGAAGAGAAAAGCTTAGAAAAATTCCAAGATAA
Organism: Vachellia pachyceras; assembly: GCA_025593235.1. NCBI lineage: Eukaryota > Viridiplantae > Streptophyta > Magnoliopsida > Fabales > Fabaceae > Vachellia > Vachellia pachyceras. The sequence continues at coordinate 7,106 of JANTPZ010138655.1, forward strand.
GAGGAGTTACTACCTTATGCTATACATAAAATTGATCCTTGTAACTTCCTCTTCACTTGCCATGGATTAGAATTTTGATTTGGTCTCTCTTTCTCAAGTTCCATGGCTAGCATTCTTGAGAGCTGAAGTCATAAAGAGAGTGATTTAGAGCCATTCGTTGGTTGCAAAGTCTCCTTAAGTTGTAAAGAGCATGTTGATGTATATATTGTGATTAATTGAGATTGCTTTTGAGTTTTGTAAATTTACGAAATCATGAACATTTAGGGGAGGTGCTGCCCAATTTTGCACTTGATATAGGAAAGTTAAAATCAAGCTATACCATCCATGAATATGAGTTTGGAATCAAGAATAAGATGGTTTAAATGTTGGAACTTGAAAATTTCAAGTTGTTGATTGTGTGTGATGTGTCTCGGCCATGGCTAGAAAATGGGGAAGGAGTGTTGTTTTGATCATTTTGATGCTTCCAATGGATTCAAAATGAGTTTTTGTGTAGGGTAAAAGTGACCCCAAGTTTAGGGAAGCATTGGAAAAAGTTTAGAAACAAGTTTAGGGTTTATGATTTATAAAGATTAAGTGGATGGTTAAAGGAGTTTTACATTGCTTCTTGCATTGGAAATGGCTTGTGTTTGATGGCCAGTATGTTGTCCATTGTGTAGGCAAAGATTTGGTGAAAGAAAGTGAGTTTTCAAGGAAGCAAGAGGGCTTTAAGTTAAGGAAAATTTAAATACATAAGGTAGCAAGACATTCTAACTTAAACTAATATGTTGTGAAATTGTTTTGAAATTGTACATGACTTAATTTATGAGAATGAAAGTGTGAATATGTGTTTGATGTGCTATGGCCATATGCATATACATGTTTCATGTTGCACATTCATTTCATTATGTATTCACACTTATTATTAAACCATGTCATGTATTTTGTAATATCCACCTTTTCTGTAAGCCGACATAGAGGCCAAATCGATAGTCATAAGAAATGTCATTAAATTACAAGGCTCAGAAATAAAAAGTACAGAAAAAGGAGATGATAGTGGAATTATGAGACCCTGATCAGATTAGTCCTAAGGCTTTGAGATTTCTAAGAATATAAGCCAGGGACATAAATGTCATTAAGTATAAAAGACCAAGGGCAATATGGTCATTGGATAAAAGAGACCAAACTGGTAGTCAGCAGTCAAGTTAGAGGCCACGGATAGAAAGTACGGAAAAAGTTGACGCTGTTGGGCCGGAAGTCGCGGAATCAGATTTGGCCTGGTGGATGAAAGCGGAAGGAAAAGTGAAGTTAAGCGTCCTCACCCTAGGGAAATTTCATGATGGGCGACCTCTGGGAAGTTGCCTCAAGAATCAGAAACCAAAAGATCAAGGGCCAAAAGGTTAAGGGCAAAATGGGAAATTATGAAAAGTTAGACTGTGAAAGGGCATTTTGGTCATTAAGAGAATGTGTGAGGGCATTTTGGTCATTTGACAAAGTCAAAGTCAAAGTCAAAGAGTCAACCAGTTGACCAAAAATCAGAAAAATCCACATATGCACAAAAGATAGAGCAGAACTCACTGATTACCAGAGATTCAACCGATTGTTGAAATTCAGTCTAGATGATGAATTATGAAATTTTAAAGATTTAAAGTTGAAAATATTTATTTAAGGTATCAGGAGTTCTCAAAGACCAAAAACCAGAGTCTATAGAAATTCAGTGGAAATTATAGTATTTTACAAAATTATTACCCAAAGTACGATTAAGGCGATTTTCCCGAAAATGAGGAAAAAGGCCCGAAAATCCCCAAAAATACAATTTATTACAAAAAATTAATTTGGGACAAATTAGAAGGTATTTTGGGAAAATGTGAAGGGCTAAAATATCAATGAAAAAATATAGAAAATTATAAGGCCCTAAAAATGCTTTATTATAATATAGCTCGTTTCAGGAGTTTTCGGCATGATAAAATTATCCTGTTAATTTTGGATGGATTAAGGGATAATTGGAGGATGATGATTTTAATATATTCAAGAGGGAATTATGGAGATTAAATGAGGAAGGATATATCTTCAGAAAAGTAGAAAAAGATTTATCAGAATAAAGTTAAGGTTACCGGTAAAAAAGTGTGATCGGTAGAAGTAACCGAATGGAGTTTGGTTTGGTTAAAGTAACCAAACCCCAAGCAGATTTTTCCCTCCCCATGTGCAGCCATAATGATGACATTTCAAGTGGCCAATGAGAACAAAGCAATGGTTACACATGTGGGATTAATCCTAGCCCTTGATTCCCAAGATCAAATCTCATCCTTCCAATCCAATTTAATAATTTTTATAAATCTATTCCTTCCTCCATTCTCCACCATTCGAACAGACATTTTGGGGCAGATTTTGGGAGCAAGAAGGACGCCATTTTCAGCCATGGAAGAGGAGAAGAGCTTGGGAGAAATCACAAGGTAAGTTAGCTTCTACCTATTCCTATACATCAAAATCTTCCTCTCAACCTCCTATGCCATTTCCATGGATTGGAATTCTGTTTTGGGCTCTCTTTTTCAAGTTTAACACTTAGGGTTCTTGAGAGTAAAGTGAGAAAGAGAGGAATTTAGAGCCATTTGTTGATGGTAAAAGCCTCCTTGAGTTGTAAGGAGTATTTTGATGTATATATTGGGGTTGTTTGAGTTGTTTTGTGGATTTTGTAAATTTGGGAAATCTTGAAGTTTAAGGGGAGATGCTGCCCAATTTTCCATTTGATATAGAACAGTTAAAATCATACTTTCCCATTGTGACACTCCTTAATCTTTACCTTTAGCTTCATTAAATATCTATTTAGAAGCATCTTTAGGCCTTTAGTGACTTAGAGTAACCAAAGAGTGAAAAATAAAATTTTCAAGTTTAAGGTTACTATTCACGTCACTATTCACAGCATTTTGAGCCAACTTTGAAAATTTATAACTAATTGTAGAAAAATTGAAATTGAGTGCTTCCAGTTTCTATTTGAAGCTTGTAGGTTCCTCTATAAGGGAAAAATACTCATTGAGTCATTTACTTTCCCAAATGATACAGTTTGATTCGTGAAAAAGTACTGTTCATTTGGTCATTTTTCTATTTTCCCAGGTTTTTCAGTGATTTTCTTCAATCTTTGGAACATCATAACTTTCTGTACAAACCTCCAAATCCAATGTTCTTTGGCTTGTTTTAAACCTTACAATGCCAACTATTTTTCTGTAAAATGTCAGGTCAATTGGAGTTCATTTGCTCTATATCT
>JANTPZ010138656.1:0-13126 GCA_025593235.1 Vachellia pachyceras
CGAGCATATAATATCTCATATATGATACCCTACAACGGAGACCAGCGGGTGCCCTATCCGGCGGGTCTTATACCATGACGATCTCCAGAAGGACTCAGGCATCATAAATAAGAACCATACACTAAGATGATAAAATACCACCAGCGTGCTATCAAGCATGAATTCCAGACTCTTTTTTTTTTTTGCTAAACCGTCAACATGGTTCTTAACAGTACAAATTCTGATGAAGGATAATTAGAACATCTCTACTTCCCCTTCTGGCTCCTCGGGGAGTCAGAAAGGGCGCCCTTTCTGACTCATTTAGAAAGCAAGGGATAATTAGAGCAGTGATCTAGGGCGCCCTTTCTAAATAATATAGGGCGCCGTAGGGTCTCCTACGGTGCCCTTCCTCCTTTTAAGGGCGTTAAAACCTCAAACTTAATACACCCCCCAAATATACACCCCCAAAAAAGGGCGTTAAAAGGGTCTAAAAATGGGCGTTAAAAGTGTATTTTGTAGTAGTGAGAATCCAAATGGAAGCATCATTGCATCAGCCATCAAGCAATGTGGGTATACCATACTCAATATAGGCCTCAAATTTTGGGGCATTTGCAGCTGGGCCTGGTGGCTTCTGGGTTTTTAAAAAACAATATATATACAGGTGGGTATGGGCAGCCCGTTGGCATGCCCGTAGCCTACCCGTTATTATTTATATGGGCGGGTTTTTTGTTCACCCGTAACGGGCCACCATTAGGCGGGCCAAATCTGGGGAATTTCTTCCGAGTCCGGGTGGACTTCAAGGGTTACGGGTTTCATGCTCTCCCTTAATCCTAAACTACTTCTCATACATTATTTAACTTAAAACCCCTCTTCCTCATCAAATCACAATTTGGACATCACCTCCCCTTAATTTTCATCATTCCAAAAATTCATACAAGCAACAAACCAAAGCAATATATACATCAATAAACTCCTTATCATGTAAGAAGTGCTTTGTAACCAATCTTTTTCTCTAAATACCTCTCTTTCTCATTTTCACTCTCAAGAAACCTAACTTTTTAGCACAAAAAAGAGAGCTTTAATAAAAAAAATCTAATCCATTATAAGTGTAGAGGAGGTTGCAAGGATTAAGAATATTTATAAGATTGTGTAGTGGAACTTCTTATCTTGAGTTTTATGAAGCTTTTCTCTTCTCTTCTATCTTTGGGCTGGAAAATGACGGCCAAAATGAGAAGAGAAGAGGAGAATTTTCCACTTAAATGATAATTCATTTTAAGATCAATGGCTAGGATATGATCTTATAATTAATGAATTGATCCAATGTTCCATTTTTGTCCACCACCACTTACACTTAGTTGCCTCTCATTGGTGGTTAGAAAGTAGAGTAACTAATGGTTAGAGACTTAGTTACACCAACCAATCCAGTTAGGGGTTCGGTTACTTGATCCGGTTGAACTTATACTGGTAAAATAACTTTGTTCCGGTAAATTTTTTCACTTGTTTGGGGACATTTATATCTCTCTTTTGATCTTAAAATATAACTAATTCAAGTGGCAAAATAATCATCTCAATAATGACCTTGGAATTCTTGAATTTTCATAAAGTTACTTTACACTATCACAATACAGATAAACGGCTTACCGTTAAGTAACCGGATTTTTGGACACCAAACATTTTTAGAATTTTCACTGATACTCGTATCCTTTTCCTTTCTTCAATTTGCTTCCTAGAATGCCTTTAGTTAATTTTTAAAGAAAACCAAATTTCCAAGATTTTTTCGGGTATTTTCCTTCCAATCCGAAAAATCGCCTTTCCCGTATTATGAGAAATAGCTTTATAAAATACTAGAAATTTCACACTATTTTTCCTTGCCCTAAACTCATATGTTTGAGGCTTCTTGATCACTCTATTTACAAATCAAGCATGAAGAATAGGGATTTGTGTCTAGCTGTGTACACTGATTTAGCTGATGTGAAAATTCTTTAGGAATGAATTTGGACTATTATTTAGGCCATTACAAGAAATTCTTAGAGATTAAGAAAGAATTTTCCCCTGACCTGATTAGGATCTTTTACCACAATTTGAAGTCAGACTCTATCTTGGGTGAACATGGAAGAATTAAGGTTTACTCGATGGTAACCAAGATTAAAGGAGTTAGTATTAGTATCACAGCAAACTTGATCAATTCTTATTTAGGCACTCATGAGCTTGACAAGGATTTAAAGAATTTTGATAAGGTAGAAATTCATGAGCTGTTAAAACCAGGAGAAGCATTTAATAGGTTGCATTTTGATCCTTTCTCTATGCCACCTCTTCAAAGGGTGGTTCGCTATATCTACTCTAGATGTTTAGTGAACAAGAGCAAGAACTATACACAGATGTCTCACATGGACTACCACCTCATGGCCTCCCTGATGGCAAAAGAAAAGAGGAATATAAGGCAGCTCATTTTAAATGAAATGTGAGGTTCACCTTCTCTAAATCAAAGAAAATGATTGTTCCTTAGCCAGTTTAGTCTCTCATATCTTTGATCACCACAAGATCTGGCACCTTATTAAGGATGGGGTTCCTGTGAAGCCTTTCCAATTCTCTGCCACACATTTCCATAGAATGAATAGTAACATTGTGGCACCTCAAGCTCAACTGCAAAGAAAGAAAAGCGCACCCGCTGCTGCTTCTAGAGGGGGTTAAGATGAAGCTCAATCCTCGGCTCCTCAGCATCCATAATCTGCTCTCTCATTTGCTTAAGCTGCCATTCAAGCCTTTATGGAGGCTGAATTCAAGAAGTTGGGTGAGGCTTTTACCGCTAATTTTCAAGTACTACACAAGGATTTGTGACTGCCTTACTATCTAAAGCCATGGAGTACTTGGGAAAGGAGCTTGTAGATTCTGTGGCTTTGTTGAAAAGCCTAGTTGAAGTTGCAGAACATAGTATGGGTACTCAGTTTGCTTCTCTAATTAGCTCAGTCACTTATTTGGATAGTAGAGTTGCCTCTCTGGATAGCAGGGTATCCTTTTTTGAGGACTTCATCAGAGGTAGTACCCAGACACCTCCTCCTCATCATCTTCAGCTACCAGACGCTACTCTACCTTTTGACACCATACTCGCTTAGATAGACTTCTCAATAGCTTCACCTATCCATCCTACTTCACCACTTGCCTATGTCCTCCTAAACCCTCTCATGAACCTTCTGACCATGCACCTTCTCCTGTGCCAGCCCCCACTGTTCATCTTCCCCTTGGGACCTTTCTTGAGTGATGACAAAAAAGGGGAGAAAGCTTATGTTTTTTTGGTATCATGCATATCTTAGACTCTTATGTATTTTGATAAATTATGTACTTTAAATGCTGATGCCTATGCTTTAATTTGTTTATTATGCTTCCATTATGCTTATGTTTTTGGATCAGATGTTATTTATTATGCTTATGAGATTTCTTTTGAATTCTGAATGGAGCTTATTGCTAATTAGAAAGTTTGTTATAATTTGGTTTTGTCATCATAAAAAAGGGTGAGATTGTTGAGACCTTTTATTTTCATGATAACAAAATTTAATGAAAAGGTTTTTGCAGAGTATTTTTTATTTTTCAAAAGTTTGAAAACTTGTTGAGTTTTTGAAAATGATATGGCAGCATTTGAGTCACTTGTTCTTTAACACTCAAGTCTTATAACTTAGAAAATATATTGAAACAAAATTCTCTGAAGTAAACTCGAGTGATAAGAAGAGTGTTGATAAACTCGAGTTAAGTTTTGATATAACTCGAGTGTCAACAATTTGGTTTCAGGTTTAAAAGAGAGAAAAATTTTTGAAGTTACCTCGAGTTGTTAATAAAGTGTTACATAACTCGAGTTCAAGTTTTAAGAAAACTCGAGTGATTGATCTTGAAATGAATAACTCAATACAAAAACTTTTTGTCAAAACTCGAGGTGTATTTCAAGTGTTCATTAACCCGAGTTTAATTTTTAGAACACTCAAGTGATGAGCTAAAAATGAGTTTCAAAATACAAAAAACTTTTAACCAACACTCGAGGACAATTTCAAGTGTTGACATACTCGAGTGACAACTTTGAAAAACTTGAGTGTTGAGCTAAATCAGACTTGAAATTCAAGAACTTCTTTTGTCAACTCGAGTTCATGTGGAAGTGAACAAGCACTCAAGTTCGTAGCATTAAAACTCAAGTGTCGAGACCCATGTCAAAAGCACTCTTCTTGTTCTACTTTGAAGAAATCGAGTCTTCTTGCACAAAAACTCGAGTGATGACCAACTTATTTTTAGACTCAAGTGTCAAACAAAGTTTTTAAACTGTCCTCCATAGAACTTGAAAAATGAACTCTAGGTGTAACAAAAAGTGTTTTCAAACTTGAGTCAAATTCTCTTCAACTCGAGTCATGCTTCATGTCTTTTTCAAATGCTTCTTAGTTAGACTTCTTTAAATAATTGAGTGTTTAACAACTTTAAACTCGAGTGATACTTTTATCTTATAGCAGCTAAGCTGACACTCCCATTTTCAAAACTTTCCTTATTTGTGCTTAACCATTTGAAATTACACCTGCCACCAGCGTCTTCTTTTACCTATGAGAACAGGTATAAGTTTTAATGTAAAGGATCTTCGGCAATCCGCATTAAGAGCTTCTCCGAAGTCATCAAAGAGAAAGCATTAAATGCAGCATTAATTGCAGGCAACGCACATGAGACAAACATCTATTTTTCTCTGAGTAACAGAAACACAATCTTCTCTCTAACGGATACTTATTAAGCTTCACCTATAAAAGACAAACGCATTCAAGACAGAAAGAGAACAAGAAATATGATTACAACATTACTCTTTACAACTGCCTTCTGTCATCTTGTTCATAATTTGTGAGCTTTAGTGTTTATTTATAAACTCTTTCTAGAGAGTATAAATTGATAATTGTCCTTGCATTTCTGTGTGACATTCAAGGTTGGGACCTTAAATCCGTTGGGTTGAAATTGATTAGGAAAACAGAGTACGTGAAACTCTATTTTATTACGTGTTGTGAGCGGGAGTGAGATTCTCCGTTTTAAAGGCTCAATAAGCTTTGATTGTTATTGGTTAGTGGATTACAAATCTCAGAGGAGCTCTAAGGACTGGACATAGGTCAGGAGGACCGAACCAGGATAAATGGCTCATGTTCATATCTCTCTACTCTCCGATGACTTTGTTTAATTTTTGTAATTTCATTTTAATTTTTAAACGTGATCAATTTACCCCTCTTAGTCAAATCCTATACTAACAGTACCTAACTAAACCCATCTTCACTCATGGTCAATTATTTGTTGCTTAATCAAGGGTGAAATTTATGGATGTCATCAATATTCTTATACTTGGTTCCGACAAGAAACTAATCAACACGCAAGAACAGTGGTTCATAAAGAAATATTTCAAAACATTTTGTGATTGACATTAGTAAACAGATTTTCCTATTGCATGTCATTTAATAAGGATTTTTAAATAAAGAATCATTTTTAAAAATGATAGTCAAGTAAGTATCTTTATTTTTAGGGAGAATTATGAATAAATTCTCAATTGATAAATTAATTGGAGAATGAGACCTGCATAATTTGGAAGGTCAATTGCATTTGTATAATGTAGAAGTTCAATTGCTTGTTGTGGAATGTTAGTTGATAATATGGAAGCTTAGTTGTATTTGCATTTTTGGGAAAATTTATGTAACTAAGTTTCCATGCAACTATCCTTTCATATTATTCAAATAACCTTCCACAATATGTCACTAAACTTTCAAATTATGCAAATGCAACTAACCTTGTGTATGTTTAATTCCTCAATTAATTTGTCAATTGGGAATTTATCCATTAAAATAATTATTTTTAAATATAAAAGTATAAATAAAATCAATCTTGATGGGTGCCCTGTACAGGCCAGACAATAAAATCAATGGCACGATTTCCTCCTTGAAACGCAATTCCAGACGAAGCCTAAAAGATCGGTGGCTTGGGGCATATAACATGTCAATGGCAAATCATGTTAAACTGATCTCCCAGATCCTACACAATACCCTTCAATTATAGACTATAAACACCATCATCTTATAAACTATGTTTATTATAATCAAACAGCAAATGAAATGTCTGTTAGATATCAAACACAACGATATATATATTTATAAAACACAAATTAAGGATAATATATTACTTCGTCACCACATAACCTAACGGGACGTCCCGTGTATGTATAACCCATAGACAAAACACATAAGTCACAGCTCCGACCTGTCTTCCTCAACATCCTCCACCTCGTACCTCTTTAAGAAAGGTTCATAATCTTGGTTCCTGACAGAGCAATTCCATCGGATCTCTCCATTATTATTACCCGTCAACACGCCCAGCTGGCCCATCTTCACCATACCTTCTGCAAACTTCTGGAAGAAAAGACTCTGGTCCTCAGCAAAGACTCTCACAATCTCCTTTGTCCTCTCGTCGGTGAACAAGTCTTGGTCCGACGTGAAGAGTCCCTGACGGTTAACGAGGTCCACGTAGTACTTGTTGTCGAACAAATCAGGTGTTTGGAGGTCCATGACGGTGGTGTTGTTGGTGTTCGCCATGGGGCACGTGACCTTGAGGTTGTCAGCGAAGGTCTTGTCCATAACAGGATCTTGGCTGGGGTAAAGCCTGTTGGTGAAGGAGCTGCAATGGCTGATTCCGATGGTGTGGCCGCCGGAGAGGGCAACAACATCAGTCGGGTCGAAGCCTTTAGTGGCCAGTGACTCAAGGATGACACTGGCGTTGTTGGTCGGCGCCGGGAGGTTTGCCAGCGTGGCATCTCTTGTGGCGAATGTCAGGCCATCTCGTCTTCCCAAGGGAACTTCATACTCTGGTCCTCCAGACTGGGAAAATAAAATTAAAGAATTCTTAGATTTTTTTCTTGTTTGAATAATTTGAAAAGAGAGAAGGGGGGAAGCGATACAAGTACCAAGAAAACAGAGTCACGAGCCGCGACGGCGACGATGTCGGCGCAAGAGACGACGGTTCCACAGTGGTGGTGGACGAGAGCTCTGATGTCTTCGATGATCTTGAAAGCCTCAGCCCTCAAGCTCAGGTTCGGTGGCGCCTCCTTTTCGCTTGGCCCACTTGCTGATCCATCCAGTAACACCGACCCGTCACAACCCTGCCATGTGTGTGCATGACCGTTAGGTATAATATTCAATTTCAAGTTATATATAAAACTCTCTCTCTCTCTCTCTCTACATATAATGTGTGCGATGCGCATGACCGTTAGGTATACGTAGACAAAGCTATTAACATGCCTCTCAACCTGCTATTATAATTTGAACTAGTGTCTTAACAAACCTGACTAATATGTTTACTGGGTGATAGAACGATCGTGTAAATAATAATAAGAATTTATCTTTTACAGGGGAAGAGTTAGTCTCTGGTGATATCATAAGCTTAAGATTCAAATTTCTAATGGAAGAAATGCCCCCATTGACTGTGTCAAAACCTCACTAACTTTAGGTAGAATATAATAATAAAAAAAGAAAGTAGAAAAATAATTTTAGGGAGTTGGGAAATTTGTAGGCACATTAGATGGAGAATTAGAGAAAAGGCATATTCGACACCTCTAATTGGTCTTGAACAGGACTAGTTTCAGGATACATGTGTTCAATAAAAAAAGGTTGATATTTGCTTGTTACACAGTTCATTTCTTTGATCAGATTTGGGCCGAGAAGTCAATAGCTGATAAAGCTAAGTCAATTATGGAAAGAAAAGAAGAAAACAAGTCTCTGCTTAAGCTAGACGCTAAGCTACAGTATTTCCCCAAATATTCATCGCAATCAGAAATTATACTGTGGCTTTTAATTGGATCATGCATGCTTCAAGCTGTGGTAGTTAAGAGAAGCAGAGGAACTGATAAAGAACTTGATGATGAAGTTACCTGAACGAAGCAATCATGGAAATGGAGGCGAAGCAAGCCGGCGGCGAGGCCGATGTCATTTGAGAAGACCTTCTTGAGATGTTTTCTGATGAGAGAATGAAGGCTAGGACAGCTTGATTCATAGAAACTCCATGAGAGCCCATTCACTAAAGGACGATTCTTATTGGAGTTAGAGCAGGACGATGAAGAAGAAGAATCTGCTTCTCTATGAGGACAAGAGGCAGCATGGATGAAGGAAACCAGAAGAAGAGAGCAAGTGAAGAAGAAAGCAACTCTATTGGAACTAGTAGAAGCCATGGATGATTCAGAGAGTTTGGCTTCTGAAACTTAGTCAGAAAGGAAGAGACAAAGACTCGGATTTATTGACCAAGACTAGGAAGTTTTATAGTTGAGATGGCTCACCGTAGTATGATATATTTAAGGTACTGGAAAATGCTTGACAGATGGAATAAAGGTTTGTTTAAGGTGCGGGAACATCTGTAGGAAACTTCCTTTAACTTGGTAAAAAAAAAAAAAATATAAAAAATTTTCTACAAGAAAATCGTTTTTAAAAACAAGTAGGTACTTTCTTTTTTTTTATAAATTATAAATTGTATTGTCATGACTAGAATATAGTTTTTACTGTTCGAAGAGTTTATTGGTTTATTATTATACATTGTTAAAAATGTCAAATTTTTTGAAATAATTTTTTATTCTTTGAGTCTTTTAATGTAACTTTCACTCCATTTTGATGCTCTTTACTATAAAGGTTTCAAACGGTTAAAAAACAATTAATATGAAAAACAACTTTGTACATTTTGCAAAAACTTTAAATGAATGAAATAAACATTAATTTTTTCCAGATATTTGACTTGGTATTAAAGATTTATTTTAGTAAGCACCTTGTAAAAAAGACAGGAAGGAGGGTAAAATTTGATGTGAAGACAAGATAGAGGATGACTTGGAAAAAATTTTGGAAAAATAAAAATAAGTTTTCATATGGATTTCATGAGAAATATTTATATACTCTTGGAGTGCCACGTTATACATACTTTATCCAAAGAAAATATTCTAAATGTCATCTATTGTGAATCTTATATCCCATTAATTTCTTCTAATGATTTCTATTTTCCATAATTCATTATAATATATTTATTCTGGAAAAAGAAATAATTAGGAGAAATTTATGAGATATGTGATCCACAATAAAGAATACTTGAAACATTTTAATAGGATAGAGTATGAATAACGTGACACTTCCATAATATGTAAGTATTTCTCTGATTTCATCACATCAAGTTCTTCTTAAAAATATAAATTTTTTTTTTAAAAAAATCAGATCTAATTAACTCTAAACTCTTTCAGTTAAGCAAGATGATCAGCAAGAAATCGGTTGAAGTAATATTAGAATTTTCGTCGTTCGGGAATTCCGCGTTCTAACTTTCCAATCAAGCCTACGCATTTTTAACCCAAAAAAAACTAATATTTTGTATTTTTATTATAATCAGAATCTAAATTTTTAATTAGAAGTCATCCAACTCCTACATAGAATAATATTTGTTCGCGTCTGTTTTCCGAGGAAAAGGATATCCATTATAAAAGCATTAAACATTAACTAGTGACCCTGTACGTCCATTAAACAATAACCGTTGACTCTGTATATACTGTTATAAACGTATAGTTCGAAATGAAGAGATTCAATTCTTTAATGGAAAACTATTCTTAAAGGTATATATAATAACTTCTATGAATTTTTAATTTGGTACATACATATATTTTTTTCTTATTAACTCCTTTAATTTAATTATGTTGGCATAATTAGCTTTCATACAAAAGATTATTTCGAAAACAAACTTATTAAGTACTAGAATAAGATAATTTTTTTATAAATTTGGTATATACATATATCCATTACTAAATTTATTGTTTCCAGTGTGAAAACAAACAAACTTATTACCTAAGTTCTGGAATAAGATAATTTTTTTTAAATATTACTAATTTTATATTAAATATAACTAAAATTATTGTTTCCAGTGTGAAAACAAGCAACCTTATTACCTAAGTAATAGAATAAGATAACTTTATTGGCAAGTGTACAGGAGAAGTCAACTAATGGCATCGAATATCCTAAAACTACATGACTTATTGTAAGAAAGGCCAAGTCTACCAACTTGGGGAACAAGCTAAGAGTATGGACACTTTAGAAAAGCCAGGTCAAAGTGGTTATTATGGGGTACAAGGTAGCATAAAAAATAGTATAGCTAACAAGACTTAAAACCCCGTGCGTTGCACGGCTATATAGAATTATAAGACAAATAAACTAACTGAACAATATTAAAGTTATAAAGTAATATCCCAAATTTTGAAAGACTAATTTAAATATTATAATGATGGAAGATTTTATAAAAGGAATAAATTGTTCTAATGGACTAAAGTTAAGGATGATTAGAGTATAAATTTAGTTTAAATCTGATTGATTAAAACCATAATATAATTATCCCTTAAACTCATATTTTTCCCTCTTCTTGGATCAATTTTAGAGGGCAATTGGAAAAGCACATACTTAGATCATCCAATAGCCCAGCCCAAAATGAAGGAGGTGGACGTGCTTGAATCTGAAAATAAGAAAGGAAATTTTTGCACAACTTCACACACACACAAAATTGCCAAATTGGTCAACAAGAAAAAAGAAAAAGTAAAGGAAATTTCGTTTGAGGTCCCAAATAAGAAACTTATTTAAGGAATGGTCCCATGAATGAAAATATTTAATCAGAGGTCCCATTGACAACATGAGGTGTTGTCAATACTAGCACATGCTGTTGTCAATACAATGATCTTATGTTGTCAACGGGACCTCAGAATAAATATTTTGATCAATGAGACCATTCTTTAAATAAGTTTCTTATTTGGGACCTCAGAATAAATTTCCCAAAAAGTAAGGGGCATGTGGTGTGATGCTATTGGTGGGTTAAAAGCAAGGCTTGACTCACTTAAACACATCATTTAACCACAAAAGATCCTCTCCATCTTCTTCATTTTGGACCAGCAAGGAAAGGAAATAGAGAGAGACAATTTGAGACCCCATCTTCAGATGGCTTGCTTCTCAAGTTGTTGAACGGATCACGAGTGAACACCCACCATGTGGGGAGAGAGGAGATGATAAATACTTTTGAAAACCCGCTTCTGACTGTTGTCCGTCTGTAAGATCTGCCTATCTTTTTTTGTCTACAAGTGATCAGAGGCGAGGGGACCCTTTCTGGAGGAAGTTATGGAGATGGCCGATCCCAGAGAAGATCAAAACCTTTATTCGGACCTCTGCACCTGGGAAAGCTCATACATCACAACTTCAAGCCAGCCGGGGCCTTGCAGAATCGGCAACATGCCCGTTTGGTTGCAACTAAAAAGAGACTCCGATGCACATGATTCGAGACTGTGTTAATGCTCGAGATTGGTGGCTCACTTTATCAACCCCTCTCTATGGGAGGACTTCATCTCCTTACAAGGATTGGATTGGCTAAAGTAGAACATAAGAACGAATGCGGGTAAGGATTTCACTCTAAAACTCCAATGGTGTATCTTGTTTAGTTCATTTGTTGAGATATATGGGTTGACAGGTCCAAGAGAGTATTTATAGAGGAAGCTCAGTGGGATATCACTAGTGCTCAATAGCTACCTGCCTACCTTCTTTAGAGCATGCTGGGACCAAACTCTCCTATCACATTGTAAATTTTACTCAGGGCAAAGCAGGGAGCAGCAGGAGGACATCAAGGGGAAGCCTGGTTTTTGTAACCTAGAAGTTGATGGCTTGGTACTCAGCTCTGGACGGAGTGGATGTGGTGGTGTTATTTGTGAAGGGGATAACCAATGGATATGTGGTTTCAATTGTAAAATCTCTACTATTCCTCCAACTATTGTATAGCTTATTGCCATTATACATGGTTTGCAATTGTGTTGGAACTGGGAGTAGAAAAATATCAAAGTCACCAAGAATTGCATTGAGGCAGTGAATCTAGCGACCCGAGGTTGTGATGTTAGCCATCTCTTTAAGAATATAGTAGATAAAGCTTAGATGATTATTGCCAAAAATTGGAACATTGTATTCCAACATGTTCCAAGAGAGAGCAACACCCAGGCAAATCATTTAGCTAAAATGGCTCATGAATTATTTAGGAATTTTTGTTTCTTTGACTAACCACCACCTTTCTTGTCAATGGATAGTGGTGGAGAGGGGTTACCAACCTCTTTATTCGGACATATTTTTCTGATTAAGTAATGGAGTCCTTGTTTTATTAAAAAAAGGGAAATTTAGTCAAATGTCCCAAATAAGTAAGTTATTTAAGAAATGGTCCCATAGAGGAAAATATTTAATGAAAGATCACACGAGATGTTGTCAAGGACCTCATGTTATCAATTGGGACCTCTCATTAAATATTTTTCTCCATGGGATCATTCCTTAAATAAATTGCTTATTTGGGACCTAAGACTAAATTTTTTTTTTAAAAAAAAAAGATGCTTCAATTTTTCCTATTCCTTTCCATATATAGAGAAAATAAGACAAACTGTCTATTAACTCATCAAACCACGTCTGGAAAACTATGTTGTCTAACCACGTTTGGGAAATTGTTCCCTTCTCTAATAATCAAAATGTGGAATATTACCCTTCTCTACCCTAAGACATTTACTTATTATGTTTTCCTCCAAAATTAGTGAGTCTGGCCAATCCTTCTTTGGCCCATTTTCCAACGCACCGCGAAGAGAAAAGACGAGTGAGATCCATTAGAGGAAACACTTTATTAATAAAGACGAGTGAGAATTGGCCACACTGCAAAATTATCCAAAGTTCAACAAAGCAAACAGTAGTTTATTATTACACCGTTCAAAGACCATGAAAAAACGACCGAAGTTCGAAGCACACACCACCAAGAAGACATCAAACATTAAATTAAACTTTTATTCAAACTGAGTCCACTCCTCCATGTCTTCTACGGCGGACGACAACACGGACGACGGCGTCTTTCTGCCATTGGTGGTGGAGCACTTGGCGCGAATCTCCCCTTGCTTCCCCGTCAACACACTCAGCTGACTCATCTTGATCATGGCCTTAGAAAACTTGTCGAAGAACAATCCTTGGTTCTTAGCGAAGCTGACAACGATGTTCTTGGTTCTGGCATCGGTGAACAGACCCTGGTCAGAGACGAAGAGGCCTTGCCGGTTCATGAGGTCGACGTAGTACTGGTTGTCGAAGATGTTGGG
>JANTPZ010138658.1:0-13014 GCA_025593235.1 Vachellia pachyceras
TTTGAGAAAACATGTAAATGCTTGTAATTTAGAGCTCAACAGACCTCTAATCTCGTTTGATTGCCAAAACTTTCGTCATTGCAACAGGATATTGTAACGCAATCCAGTGCACTCTTGTTCAAAAATGCAGACTAAACTACTCGCATTTGAATGCTGTTACGAGCAATAAAATGATTCTGCAAATTTGGCAAAAACTGAGTCTAACGTAATAAACACCCTTTGCAAGTTGGAAACAAATAGATTATGATTAAAAAGGGTTTAAATGAAAAGAACCTAAGAATGGAAAATTTCAAAGGAAAAAAGAATTTGAACCTTTTTAAAACAAATTTCAGTGTAAAAATATTTCAAGATACTCCACTCACCATGGTGAAGGAGCTAAAAGTAGAGTCTCAAACCACAATCAAAAGGAGTTTACTAGTAAAGCCTATCCTTACAAGTTACAAATTGCTCAAGCCTCAAGGAAATGTTGACCACACCCACACTGAGAAAATGATTACAGCAGGATTCATCCTACCAAGACCTACTCGGGCCGAAGTTAATTGATCACATATACAGTTTACCCATAATCCAAACTACAACATCCACAAAACACGACCATCGAAAACAGTTCCATCATAAACCACTTTTTAATTACTTAATAAAACAAATAAATATATAACTTTAGTTTGAGACTGATTAAAATAATTGAATGAAGAGAATTCGTATATATGACAGAGTTCCAATACAAAAAATAAAAATAAAAATAAATAAACATAGCGCCCGAAAACAAAATGATCCAAAGAACCAACAAGGGGCATTCTATAAACATAAACTTTTGAGAGGTAAGCAGGTATTTTGAAGATAATTTTTTAGTGGTCAAACTTCTCCCCAAAAAAAAACACATTTCATTTGACAAGATACAAAAAATTCGTGATATGAATAGATTGTCACATACATTTAGTAAAAGGAAAAAGACATGACAATGGAGTTTGGCTATACTTGCTCAATGCCCTATCCATATGAAGTGGAACCTCAATAACAGAGGTATTCAAAAAAACTCCATTGGGATCTCCATTCTGATGGCAGGAAACATTATTCCACACGAAGAATATGCACAAGTGTTCAAACTGATCGCAGGAAACATCATGATTTATCACATTTCAACATCAAAAATAATAATTCTATCCTTCATTATACGAGCTAGGGAAACCAAAAATCTTGAAAAGCATGTAACACTTGAAAAGAACCAATGAACAAAAATTGAATATAAGGAGGGATCATGCATCCAAAATGAAAAAAGAACAAACGGTAGTCACAAATCAGTGTATTTAATTTATTATTCCATTAGAAATGAACGAAAAAAAGCAAAAAACGTAAATTTGCTTCACTCACTTTTCTTCCTTCACATATTATACAAAATAATAGGTATATTTATTGGCCAAATAAAAAAGCCCCAAATAATCCACACCCCAACAACTAAAATACGTCTCCATCTTAGAAAGAAAACTGAAGCTTTTTAGTTGCAGAATGAACTAAAGTCTTATAGGTTATTGTCCACCAAGAGTGCATAAATATAATAATCAAAGATTTAAAACCCCTATTCAATATGGATGTTGCCAACTGGTACAAGGCTTTCTGTATAATTGAAAATACCATAACCCGGGGCAAATTTGCGGATATCAAACGTCTTAAAATTCATTGGTTGTGAAATTGTACATAACAATTTTTCGTTCACCATTCAGTTCATCGTCATTTGCTACTGTTTTGATGATGAGGCTTTATGAGGGAATTGAAGAAAAACAAGAATCACAAGTATCAAGTGCTATGAATCAACTCTATGCATGATTTGCTACATGTTGATGTATAGTTTAAGTTGATTTAACGTTGTATAGAAAAGATAGCAAGAAACCCTTCTCCTTGGCTGCTGAATGAAATTGATGAGGCACAAAAATGTATGTTTGGATGTTATTAAATGATTGGAATTGGTTTATGAATAAGTTTGTGCATGTATAGGCCAAGAAAGTTTGCAAAACTTCATTTTCCTCAATTTTTATATGCATTTCGTGCATCTGCAGTAATGAAGGGAAAGAGTGTGATTTTGAATGTTTTGATGCTTTCATTCAATTTAGAATACAAAATTGTGTTGGGTAAATGTGCAACCACAATTTTGGAAGCATTAGAATCACATTTGGCAAAGTTAGAAGCCAAGGATCTTAAGTGATTGAAAAGAGAGTTTTATAAATTGTTAAGGGTTTTAATGTTTTGAGAAATGGTTTGATATTGATGTCAAATATAATATGGCATGTGTAGAAGGTACTAAAGTGCCAATAATATTTTCAAAGTGACAAGTATAAGTGGAAGCCACCTCAAGTGCCATTGGAATGTTAAAGCTACAAGGTAGCAACACTCCTAACTTTGGCATCTACTTTGCATTGATTTGTATCCTTGTTAATTGCCATTTTTGTTGTGTGGTTGTATCCACTTGATTTGTTAAACCTTGCTTGTGTGAATGCATGGTGGTAGCTATGCAATGATTGCCTTGGCTTTGTGAAACTTTGATTGAAGGTTACTATTTTATGTTCATGGCATATTTGTTCTTTTTAAATAATCATTCGTGTAGATGTATTATTAGAGTTGTTTACTATTTAGATTTTTTTGAAATCTTACCCTTTACAATAACAAACCATAAGCACAACCTTAAGGAGCAAAGGCAAAGGAAAATGGTGCAAAAATGAAGGTAGGTGGCATTCCAATGCAAGAAGGAAAGGATGCACATGTTTATTTTTGTATTCTAGTAAAAGTATATGTGTGTGCATCTATGAATTCTTGGATGATTGTAAATTAAACTCCTACACTAAGTCATTTATGTGACATGATATATGGAATATCATATTTGAAAGTAGAATTCATAAAGAAGGGTCCAAAGACCTTCTAAAGAGCTGCAAAATTGGCTAAAGAAGGGTCCAAAATCCTTCAATGGGACAATATAGCAAATTTTGAGTAAATGAAGTTTAATTGTCCTAAATTTGGTATGAAAGTAGATCTTGTTATAAGCTTTCTATAGAGTCCAAGTTTGATCAATTTGGAGTTTTGTATGAAAGGTTATGCATTTTTGAAGTTCAACAGAAAATCTGTCAGAAACGATTGGCCGCGGTGAATTTTGAAGTTCGTCGAGACGAAAGTGGTCCGAGAGGAATTTGTTATGTTTTGGAAGAGTTCATCGGGACCAACTCAGGAGTTCTCTGGGGAAAAAGTGGAAGTTCACCAGGACCAAAATCCAAAGTTTGTCGAGACGAAAATGGTTAGAGAGCAAATTTTCTCTAAGTTTAAAAGTTCACCGCGACGAAAATCAATGTTGGCCGGGACAAAATTCCTCCATCATACCCAAGGGAAATAGTAATTTTTCCAAGTATTTTCCAGTTGGTTAGGACATTAATTTGGTTCAAGGATTATTTTACTTTCATTAGATATGAAATAAGTTTTCTTTAGAGGAAGATCATTTTCATTAAATCTTTCTAGAATTAGTTGTGTGTTTCCAAAGTGGGTCTAAAATATGAAACCTTTAATGGATAATGGAATCAAAGTGGGTGTTGAAATTCACATGGATAACTAATTCTAGCTTATATGATAACCTCAAGTGATCTAATTAAGGTCTCTAATGGATAATAAAGCGAAGATAAGAGAGGTATTACAATCATCACAAATGATATTAGAATCAATTACTCTCCTTGTGTGGTTTGGCAGTTTACTTAAGTGATCAGCTACAAGATTTGTTGTTCCTGGTCGATCCTTAACTTTAATGTTGAACTCTTGTAGCAACATCATCCATTTAATAAGCATTGGTTTGGAATGATTCTTATTAATAAGAAACTTTACTGCTGAACGGTATAAACAACAACCTCAGAATTAATCAGATATTATCTAAACTTATATAATGCAAATATAATAGCAATCAATTCCTTTTTTGTGGTTTTGTAATTTTTTTGTGCATCATATGAAGTCTTTGATGCATAGGCAATCGCACGAGACAAATTACTGTCCCGTTGACCTAGCATCACACCAACATTATTGGAAGCATCACAAGCTAACTCAAAAGGTCATGTCCACTTAGGGAGGTTAAAATGGGAGGACAAATCAGTTTTGCCTTAAATTCATTGAAAGCTTGTTTACAATAATCATCAAAGCTAAAAGATGCATTCTTCTGCAAAAGTTTAGATAGGGGTAAGGCAATCTTAGAGAAATCCTTGATGAATCTTCTATAAAAGCCAGTATGTCCCAAGAAAGAACGAAGTTCTTTAAGTGTAGTGGGATAGGGTAAAGAAGATATCACCTCAATCATAGCCTTGTCAACCTCAATGCACTTTCTAGATATTAAATGGCCAAGTACTATCCCATGATTAACCATGAAATGACACTTTTCAAAGTTTAAAACAAGATTTTTCTCAATACATCTAGTAAGTACATTATCCAAACTGTTCAAACAAGCATCAAATGAATTACCATACACTGTAAAATCATCCATAAACACTTCCATGCAATTTTCAAGAAAATCAAAGGATATAGACATCATAGATGGAATGTGCCATGTGCATTGCATAATCCAAAAGGCATTCTCCTATAAGCATAAGTACCCAATGGACAAGTAAAAGTTGTTTTTTCTTGGATCTTAGGAGCTATTGGTATTTGAAAGTACCCAAAAAAACCCATCTAGGAAACAGTAATGACTTCTCCCTACTAATCTCTCTAACATCTGATCTATAAAGGTAAGGGAAAATGGTCTTTTCTAGTTGCATCGTGAAGTTTTCTATAGTCAATGCATACTCTCCAAGTGTTTTGTACTCTAATGGGTATCAACTCATTATTTTCATTCCTCACCATAGTTATCCCACTCTTCTTAGGAACCACCTGCACTGGACTAACCCATTCACTATCTGATAGATGATGCATGCACTAAGTAATTTAGTCACCTCTTTCTTAAAAACATATAAGATTAAAGGGTTCAGTCATCGCTGGGGTTACCTACAGGGTTGAGAATCCTCATGTAGAAGAATCCTATGAGCACATACAGCGAGATTAATTCTAGGTAGATCAGCTAATGTTCAAGCTAAGGCCTTTTTATGCCTTTTCAAAACACCAATCAACCTCTTTTCCTCACCCATAGATAAAGCATTTGAGATAATCACAACAATTTATCATTACTTTCAAGAAAAGCATATTTAAGATTATCTGTACGAGGTTTCAATTCAATTTCAGGGGGTTGAATCAAAGAAGGAACTGGCTTAAGGAGATTAAGAGTTAGAGAAGAACTCCCTTTTGTAAACTGAGGTAATGGGCATGCATTGAGCTCTTTTTGTTCTTTCGATTGATAAACAACTGATAAACAATCAAGGTTAAACACGCCACTTTCTAAAGCATTAAAAGAAGAATTTAATGATGGTAGAGAAGAAAAATAAGAATCATATGCACTCAAATCTGGGTCAACATCATAGGCATGCATGCTTAATTCATGATCTTCAGTGAGTTCATTAAAAGTAATATCATTAGAATTGACTCCTAGGAAAGAATGATCCTCAAAGGGATGTCTCATAGCCTCATAAACATTAAAGCTAATCTTTCGGGCTCCTACTTACATTGTTATAGTACAATCTTTCATATCAATTAGGGTAATAACTGTCCTCATGAAGGGTCTTCCTAATATGACTAGGCTCTCACTAGCTTCATTGGTTATATCAAGGACATAGAAGTCGGCAGGGAAACCAAAATTTAACTTTAATAAATATATCCTCAAGAATACCCTGGGGGTGTCTAAGAGTCCTATTTGCAAAATGGAGGATAACACTAGTTTGATTAAGTTCTCTAAGTCTTGTTGAATTGAAAATGGAACTAGGCATAACATTAATTGCAGCACCTAAATCTGGTAAGGCATGGGCAACATCAACACTAACTATAGTGCATGGGATAGTGAATGAGCCAGTATTCTTATACTTAATAGGTAACTGAGGTTGAAACAAAGCAGAAACATTAGGGCTCACCTAAATTCTCTCATTAGGTCTAAATGTTTTCTTGTTAGTTCAGAGATCCTTCAAGAATTTGCAATATATAAGAATAGTTTTAATCAATTGAATAAAAGGCACATTAACATACAACTTACTAAAAAGGTCATACATCTCTTTTTCAACTTGATCATCAGACAATTTCTTACCTCTAAAGTAAGCTTGAGGGAAGGGAAGTTGAGAAATTTGTACCTCTTTATCTAGATTAGCAAGGGTTCCTTGCTCACTGGGCTTTCCTTTCTCACAGTTGCTTGTGTCTTTTGTAATGCTTTCCTTCATATGTTTGGGATTCTCTCCTTGAGTCACAGGGTCTTTATTTAGTTGTCAATTAGCTCTTTCTCCATGTTGCTTTTAGATTGTGCTAACTTTATTGGGCTAATAGGTGAGTTTTTAGTCTCAATCTCTTCATCTACTTGTTCTTTATCCTCTCTAGCAAAGTATTCCTTCTTGCCGCTTCTAAGTTCAATTACATTAAGAGATTTTGCATTGATGACCGTGTTTGATGGAATAGAGCCACTTGCTTTGGCTTGTTGATCGCTTATAGTGTTAGAGAGCTGAGTGATAAAAGCATTGAGGTTATCAGTCTTTATTTCCCATTGTTCCATCTTGTTTTCTAAAGATGCAAACCTTGCATTAGTTTTAGAGGAATCTTCTTGCATCTTTTGCATCATGCTCATCATCTTTTATAGCATCATATTGGTATCATCCTTAGAAGGAGCACTAAGAGTTCTATATTGGTTTTGGAATTGGTGAGAAGAGTTATCGACTTCGCTGCTCTGTAGGTATCAACTTGGGCCTGCTCCATTAGAGTTCTCACTCCAACTAAATCTTGAATTGTATTTCAACCATTCATTGTAAGTATTGCTATAAGGATCAAACTTTTGATTAGGTTTCCCTTGATACATAGCTGACACCTCTTCAGTTCTACCAGGGAAAGGCTAGTGACATGCATCATGGAACCACATCCCTCACAACTAGGAGCAACAAGGGCTTGTGAAGCAGGAGAGCATTGCTAAACACTGAGATTTATGTGCTCTGCAATAATGAAAGATAGTTGTGATTTAAACTAACTATTCATTAACTCAACATTAGCCTCAAGGGAATCCATTATTCCACTTTGTATAGGAGTACTTCCAATATCATATACCCCTCAGACGTCTCTCACATTGTACTACTGGGTGTTACGGGCTCTTATTCTTATCAATGCCCAACCTTCCACTACTACTAAATCTTCAAGAGAACCACCAGCTAAAGCATCTATAATGCCTTGTTCATTAGGCAACAAGCCTTTATGGAAGTATTGAATCAATTGTTCATCAATAATCTGATGATGTAACACTTAGACAACAACTCTTAGAATCTATTCCAATATTCATAGAAGCTTTCAGGTGGATCTTGCTTGATAGAATATATTTCTTTCTTTAGAGATGAGGTTCTTACTCTGGGAAATATTTCTCTAAGAATGATTTTCTTAAATTTATCCATGAGTAAAAAGCATTAGCTACATGTGTAATATCCACCATTTTCTGGAAACTGAAATAAAAGTCAAACCGATAGTTATGAGACAAGATAAGGCCCATAAATAAAAGTACAGAAAGAGAAGATGTCAATAGACCAAAGAGACCTTGGTCAATTTAGTCCTAAGGCTTTGAAATCACTTAGAATGTAAGTCAGGGACATAAATGTCATTAAGTATAAAGACCAAGGGCAATATTGTCATAAGCATGATGCTGCTCTTAGAACATAAGAATGAGATGACCAGGAATGGGTTTAAGATAAGAAAATGTCCTCACAATGAATAGCTATACAGAGAGAATACCCTTGACTATTTGACTATTTCTTTAGATAGGCCAGCTGTCAATGACAGTAATCTTATTCCAATCCCTAAAAAGAGGGAAAAGAAAGTAAAGACAGAGCTATAAGTCCTGAATAAAGTATAGTTAGGCTAGCTAAAATGTTAGAGCCTAAAAAATTGAAGCTTAAAGTGTTATGTATGAATACTAGCAAATAGCTATGAAGCTAGTTAAATAGCATGAGATCTATAAAGTAAAGAAAAAGTTTCTTTGACAGAAGAACCAAGGAAAATGAGAAATCTTAAAAGTTCCCTATTAAGTGCTGAAGTTCATAAAGGAATGTTATAGCTCTACAAAGCTGTTATGAGGCTATAAGTATGAATTGAGAGAGGAAGAAAAGAAAAGCTTTAGATGTTGTACGAACTCACCAGATATTGAAAGAAGAGACATAAGGGTGAGTTACAAGTAAAGAAAACGAAGGGTTGCAAATAGTAAAAGTCATGAAAGAATAAAGCTGACTAATGAAATGTGAAGTAAGAAGTAAAGCAGCCTCAAAGATTATATTTTTCAAAAGTAATGATCAAATAGTAAAGATCAAGATGTTTTAATAAGGAAAGAAATTGGCATGATTTTGAGACAGTCATGAAATGGTTAAACAGATAAAGCCGAAGAGATGTGATAAATCAGTAATTAATTCATGCCAATAAGAGAAGACGACCATTGATTATAAAGCTAGAGATCATAAATCTTTAAGGGTATCTCCACTAATAAGAATTAGGTAAGTCTTCAAGGCTAAAATAAAATCAGTCAAAGAAATATTTTTTTTTTTTTGAAAACTTAAGGATGAGATGATAGTATCGTTTGGCCTTACTCCTAAGTTTGAGTCAAAGGCGCCAGAAATTTCCTATTTCCCAGTTAACTATAAAAGTATTCTGGCAAGGGTTTACACCAGAGGAAGTAAGCGGGAAATAGAAGAAAAGATGAAAGTTAAGAGTTTAGAATTTTTGACTAGGACGTGTAAATTTCGAGGATGAAATTTATTTTAAAGGGGAGAGAAATGTAATATCCACCATTTTCTGTAAACTGAAATAGAGGTCAAATCGATAGTTATGAGATAAGATAAGGCCCAGAAATAAAAGTACAGAAAGAGAAGATTTCAATGGACCAAAGAGACCTTGGTCAATTTAGTCCTAAGGCTTTAAAATTACTAAGAATGTAAGTTATGGACATAAATATCATTAAGTATAAAGACCAAGGGCAATATGGTCATTAGATGAAAAGGGCCAAATCAGTAGTCAAAAGTTAATTTAAGCGTGCTCACCCTGGAGTAGTTTAAGGATGGGTGACCTTCTGGGAAGGACCCAAATATCATTTCATGAAAAGATCAAGGGTGAAAAAGTCAACGGCAAAATGGGAATTATGAAAGATTAGAGAAAATAAGGGCATTTTGGTGATTAAGAGAAAAGTAAGGGCATTTTGGTCATTTGACAAAGTCAAAGTCAAAAACTCAATTGTTGATCAAAATGTCAGAAAAGGAAAAAGGCAAACTGAGGAAAGACCTGAAAACCCTAGAAATATAATTTTATTAAAAAAATTATTTTCAGACAATCCGAAGGGCAAATTGAGGAAAGGAAAAGGGCTAGAATATTAGTGAAGATTTTAGAAATATTTAATGCCCTAAAAATATTCTACCCATTGGAAATACGTTTTTTAGGGATTTTCGACAAGATAAAATTACCCTGTTATTTTTGGACGAATTTCAAGAGTATTTTTGGATAAATATTTCGCCATATTAGTAAATGAATTATGGAGATTAAAAGAGGAATAAAACATCTCCAGAAAAGTGGAAAAAGATTTATTGGAATTAAGTTACTTTTGCCGGTGAAAGTTGTAATCGGTAGAAGTAACCAAATGTAACTGGTTTGGTTAGTGTAACCAAGGTTACAACCAGATTTTTAACCCCATGTGCAGCCATTATTACCACTTTATGAAGACCAATAAAGAGAGAGCACATGTTGGTGTGGTGGTGGAATATGGAAACCATTAGATCAATCTTTAAACACAAGAATGAATCCTAGCCCTTGATTTCATTATGAGAGATTAAATAAGTCAGATTTTTGGCTCTTTCTCCAGCCATTCTTCACGACATTCAGCCCCAAAAATGGAGAAGAGAAGACACCATTCAAGCAAGCACAAAGAAGAAAAAGTTCACAGAAAATCCACGGTAAGAGACTAAAGCACCCAAACTTATGCATATTCTTGATCCTTGTGATCTCCTCTACAAATTCCATGGATTGGAATTTTGATTAAGTCTCTCTTTCTCAAGTTTGATACTTAGGGTTCTTGAGAGCAAAAGTTATAAAGAGAGGGATTTAGAACTTATGGTTGGTTGTAAAAGACTCCTTGTGTTGTAAGGAGTGTTTTGGTGTATATGTTGTGGTTGTTTGGCTCTTGTTTGATGATTTTGTAAATTTTGGGATGAAGAAACTTAAGGGGAGATGCTGCCCAAATTTATATTTGAGGTAGAAGAGTTGAATTCAAGCTATTTAATTCATGGAAATGAGTGTGGGATCAAGAATATATTGGTATATATGTTGAAAGTTTGAGAAATCATGTTATTGTGCTTGTGGAAGATTTTCGTGCAAATCTGGAAAGTGGATGAAAGCGTGTTGTTTTGATAATTTTAATGCTTCCAATGGCTTTAAAATGAGAAATTGTGTATGGGAAAAGTGAGCCAAGGGATTTGGAAGCATTACAAATCCATAAGACAAGTTAAAACCCTCTAGGAAGCAAGAAAGTTCAAGAGGAAGTTTAATAGAGTTTTAAATTGATTCTTGCCTTGAAATGGCTTATGTTTAATGGCCACGATTGTTAGACATGATTAGTTTTGATGATGTCAAATATAATAGAGTAAAAAGTTCATAATCCATATTGATTTGACAAAGGTTTTTATAATCCATATTGATTTACAACTATATTTGTGCATCCTTTTTAAATTGGAAGATGATGTGGTTAAATAACTCAATTTGAATGTTAAAATGTTTTTTAAATAGATATTATATTATCTTTTATTGAGTTACCATTTATCTAAGCTTTATTTGGATGCTCAAAACCATTTCTTAAAGATAAAAATCGTGTTTGATGAGTTTCTAGAGCTTCCTGAAGCTAAAATGAAGTAAAGTGTCAAAACTCGAGTCCTGGATCATCAAAAACTCAAGTTTCAACTTCTCAGAGTCAGAACTAGAGTTTCAGTATTGCAGAACTCAAGTTTTTCAAAACTCTCAGTGAAAACTCGAGTTTCCAGCTTCAAGTTGTGTCAACTCGAGTTCCAGGGATACAGAACTCGAGTTTCAGCACATCTGTTTTCTGTCAGCTCGATATATGTCTGGTATTTTCCTCATAGCTCCCAAAATACAACTCTAATTGATGTGAAACCAATTTTGTATGAAACAAGACTCAAAATGAGGCTTATAAACACCAAAACCGTCATCAAAACATTTCATATGAAGGAGATATAATTTTCAAAAGTTGGTGGTCGAATTTTACATCTTATCACTTACCTCTACTTATTGTATCTACCATAACTTTATTTTTATAATAGATTTTGCACTAATTCTTGTTTCATATGAAAGTAGGCATGGAGGGATTTCCATTGATATATTATTTGCATGATTTGGAGTTGAATTGAAAGAGCTATGGGCGTTGTAAGTTGAGCCATGTGCTAAAAAGTGGACCTGACATGTACAAGCTGAAGTCATGAAGTAAAACTCGAGTTTCAACTTCACACAACTCAAGTTTCGAGCTTTTTGAACACTTTGAAAGACCTTGCTGCATCAGAACTCAAGTTCCAAAGCTTCACAACTCGAGTTTCATAACTGTTTTACAAAACTTTCAAAGACAACTCGAGTTTCCAGGACTACTACAGAGAATAGTTTTACTATTGAAATTTGCGTCCTTTTTAGAAAAAGGGAGTAAAAATGAAGGCGGTCGCTTTAGGCGCCTTATATTTAAGATAGGGTGTAAAAGGGTGCCTTTAGTTGTCCTATATTAGGATAGGGTGCCAAAAGGGTGACTTCTAAGATAGGGCGCCAAAAGTCACCCTTTTACACCCTATCTTAGAGATAGGGCGCCAAAAGTCACCCTTTTACACCCTATCTTAGACATAGGGTGCCAAAAGTCACCCTCACCCTTTTACACCCTATCTTACACATAGGGCGCCAAAAGGCACCCTTTCACACCCTATCTTAGATATAGGGCGCTTAAAAAACCCTCCCGCCATAAAATTTGAAATTGTTTCACTCTGCCCAAGAATCTCATCTTTTAAGAGACAACCCTCATTCATCTCTTCCTCACTCTCTCAGCTCTTACACTTAGCCCTCACTCTCTATTATTGCTCAAATCCCCACATTGTTTTTGTTTGACTTTTAGTTGTACCTCACTGTGCTTACTCTGGATCTATTTTTTTAATTTGTAGAAATGGCTTCTGATCGCTTGACTCGTGTCCACAGTCTCCATGAAGGGCTTGATGAGACTCTCACAGCTCATAGGAACAAAATCTTGGCCCTCCTCTCAAGGTATTCACAAGAAAAAATGCAAAATCTCATCTTTTCCTCTTTTCCTTTTGATGGTGTGCGATTACTGAAGGTTTGAAGCCAGAGGCAAGGGGATTCTTCAACATACATCACTAGGTCATTGCTGATTTCGAGGAGATCTTTGAAGAGAACAGATATACGCTAACCGAAGGGGCCTTCAGAGAAGTCCTCAGATCCACCCAGGTAGTTTTCGAAAGCATTTCAAATGTTTTTCCCTCCTTGTTTTAGATAAATTGTCTTATTATCGTTTCTTGGTTGATTTAGGAAGCCATACTTTTACCACCATGAGTTGCCCTGGCTGTTCATCCTAGGCCTGGTGTTTGGGAGTATCTGCGTGTGAATACGGCGCCCTATATTGCATTATAGGGCGTCGTAAGTCCCACCCTACAGCGCCCTATCTTCAAATATAGGAAGCCGTAGGTCTAGCCTACAACGCCTTTCAAGATATAGGGTGCCCTATGCCCTAACTTTTTACTCCCCTCACATACCGCCCCCATTAGAAAGGGCGCCAATTGGGTTAAAAGTAGGGTGTAAAAAGTACCTTTGTAGTAGTGCAGCTTCAAGTTGTCATGACTCGAGTTACATCCTTTTTAGAAC
>JANTPZ010138659.1:0-16208 GCA_025593235.1 Vachellia pachyceras
ATCAAAAGGAGTTATTTCAATGAAAGGATATGTATACATTTTTAGTATTTTGCTTATGGAAACACTTACAAGGAAGAAACCAATAGATGAGATGTTCGGTCAACATTTGAGTTTGAACAAACTTGTTAGTAAATCAACACCAAATTTAATCAACGATATTCTAAATGTCAATTCGTTGCATGAAGGCAACCAAAAAAACTGGGGTATCCCAAGTTTTTGAGTTAGCCTTAAATTCTAAACATAACCAATTGTGATCTGACATCTGGCTGGCTGTTTTTATTGGTAATAATAATATCCTATAGTTAAACAATTCGATTGCGAGAGTCTACAAGCATTCTTCGGACTCAAAAAAACTAGAATTCGATTTCAAAGAATATTATTTCTATATATGCCGTGCTGTTTGAATTTTCTTCGCATAAAATTAAGTATTTAACATGGTAATTTTTCAAAAGATATTCAATACCTCAGTACCTTATTAATATAAGAATTAATTGATTTGTTTATGAAATTTAAGGAAGTTAAATATATTATTTAAAATATTTATATTCATCATTTTTCTTTAAACTGATTTGTTTGACTTAAAAATTTATATATAAACTAATTATATACATAAATAAATACTTTTAGATAGTACATTTAACTTACTTAAAATTTCAAAAAAGAGTTAACTAGATTTTATATTAACAAATAGAAATAATATTGTATATGTCCGTCTCATTCTTGAATGAAACGAGATATTCTTCTCTTGTTTGAAAGTTTATTGTAAAAATATAATGTACGTGTTTGGATATTTTATAAGTATGATTACATATTATGGCATTAGTTCTCAGATCTTGCTTCGTGATTCACTAAGGGCTGGTTTGAAAGTCCTTTTTAAAATAGTATTTACAGATTTTGAGGTAAAACCTATGTTTGGATAATAACTTTTACAGATTATGTGCTAAAATCTATGCTTTAAAAGATTGTGTTCGGAAAGTTATTGGCTTTTACGGAGTTTGAGGCAAAAGGTAGATAGGAAAGATGAAAGAGAAAGAAATAAAAAGTAAGAAAGATAATATCTATTAGGAGAGATGGTGTGATTTGATAGGAAAATAACTTTTTCAAAACATAGGTTTCAAACCGATGTTTTGTATCCAAAATAACTTTTATAAGAAATGTGAGTCCTTAGATAAAACTTAAGTTTTGAAACAAAATCTAGGTTTCAAAATGGGAAGAGTAAATTTAAAACCATCTATTTGCATGTGTTATTCTTGCAGTGATAATGATTACTAAAACCCAGTTATTATTGGCTGAGACTAAATTGACTGATTGCATAAGACGTATCTCATTTGTTTACATTTAATAGTGTAATTTCTATATGTACTTCCCTTTCAATGTATTGAATGCATTTAGTTTTGAAAATTGAATCAAGAGATAGCTTTACTCATTCTAGTTGGTTATCATTGCTGTTAGTTGATCTTGCTGTTAAAATTAAAGGTTAGGCTGTTAAAATTGAATGAATAGGTTACGTAACGGGAAAACAGAAAGTAAAAGGCATGCATGCATGTGAGTTGTGGAGTGGCGTGTAAGTGGGTATGGAATGAGTTGACATTATAGCTAATCATGCTTGGCCTCCAGGTTTTAACATCTTCCACTTTAATCAACGAAGAACAACTGCAGTTTGTTTCATGTACGTGTAATTAGGATGAGTTTCATGCATAGTTTATTATTAATAGGTTTGTTTGGAACTACGATTCTAAAAGTTAAACAAACGTTTAACAGTGTTTTTCTGCAAAACAAGACAATTTCCTCCACATATTGTTTATTATACTTACTGGCTAATCTTTTTTATTATCCAGAAATTTGTATCTTTGATTCACCTCCCCGTCGTTTCCAAGGGGCAGACGCTGATGAGGGAACTTAGATTGTTGTTTCTGCTGCAATGTTAAGGTATTCGGTTTTTACTCCAAGAAAAAAAAAGAATGAGGCCCATAGGAATTATTTGCAACATGTCTACATTGGAAATGTGACCCATATCCAACACAATCATCATGAGTAATTATTTATAACCTTTTAAAAAATCAATACTTTTATCATCTTATTTATATGAATTCCTTTCACTATCTTTCATACATATCAAGTAAAATTTTGAACTGCGTTAATTTTATTTTAAAATTTGATAATTTGATAATTTTATTTTTGTCCAATATCCACTATAATGCGTAAAAACAAAATCAATACATAATAAATTAATAGATAAACTATACATTAGCATGATAAAATTATTAACGCTATTTATAAATATGGTTAAATAAAATATTTATTTTCTATCCTACAAGTGTGAAAGGTTTTGAAAATTAGAAGTGTGAAGTTCCCAAGAAATGTCATTTTCTGTGTGGGGTTTTTCCCACACATTAAATGAGCCAATGATAGGGGCGCAATAACTACTCAATCTCTCTACCAAACACTATTAAACTCGTAGGCGTCGCTGTGAAGGCACTTTCTGTACACTTCCTTCATGGCAACAACAGAAAACTCAATTTAAATATTTTATTATATCTGTTCAAAAAATCCTACATTATAACATCCTACTTCAACCTAGGGGATGCAATGGATAGATAAGGTTGTCTCGTGAGGTAACATGTGACCCGCACATTTATATTTACGTATACGGGACAGTCTGTATTCATGGGTTAATCTGTTTTAACCAATACAAACACGTACTGATTAAAATGGATTGGTTGTTACGAGTCACTGGTAACCCGCATCAATATCCTTTTTTTTTTTGTTTAAAAAACAGCCCGTGTGAATGTCTTTTTCCCCCAGAAGCAACCCTTGTGAATGTCAAATGAAAAAACAGCAAAAAGTGTTCACAATAACATCATTTGGTTCAGCACCATAAGTCCATCCATAGCATTTTCAGCACCAAAACAGCAGAAACATACACACATAACAGAACCAATAAAAAAATAGCAGAACTGAAACAGCATTTCGATCAGCACCAATGAAAATGCAAAATTCAATTTCATATTAAAATAGTAGTCAGCACCATTCAAGGTTCAATTTCAAATTAAAACAGTAATTTAGCACCATTCAAGATGCAATTTCAGCATCATTAAAACAACATTACAACAGCATCAAATTACTAAATACTAAAATAGATTTAAATGACTGTAATAATAAAGAGTTAAAAAGTGTGGAAGCTCTTCATGCCAGATCTCGAGCATCCTATGACTGCGTAATCTGCCAAAAATGCCAATGGGGACCTGCGACCGCCAATTGGAGACCTACAACACAAAATGAACAACTGAATTAATTGAACCAAAAATCCGAATCAAGTTCGGTTCGATTTGATTTTCGGTTTCAGTTTAGTTTTGCTCACCCTTAGTGACAGTGGCTTCATAATTACCCAGTGGTATCATCATCTCACGTGTGTTGTAGGTGTACCATTCTGGGGTGCTGAACACACAAAACAAATCCGAATCGATTTGGTTTTCGGTTTCAGTTTAGTTTTGCTCACCCTTAGTGACAGTAGCTTCATAATTACCCCGTGTGCATCATCATCTCACGTGTGTTGTAGGTGTACCACTGAACGTTGAAGTACAGTGGTTAGTGCGGCTGTGACTTCCCCAGGGGTTTGAGAGTTCGATCCCTGGGAGCCACGCTTGAGGGTAGAGGATACCTATCCTTAGTGCAAAGCACCTTAAAGGGGTGCGCCACTCGTATTCCTCGCTCTTAACTAGTCGATTGCCCCAGGTTACCTGATCCAGTATAGAAGGCCAGGAACTCAGGAAAAGGGGCCGGATATCCAGGGGAATCGCGGGGGGCCATAGGCCCAAAATGCCCTAGATCACCCCAAAAAAAACATGTTACTCTCTTTGTATCCTAAATGCATAGATTAGGTAAATTTTTAAAGAATTAGGTAAGTTGGTTATTAAAAAACAATAAGAATGTGCTAATTTTTTAAAATATAACCTTTTAATAATTTACTTTGCAAAATATATTTTTTTCCTATGTCTACGTGTTCTTACATCTGAGATAATCTTATTTGATACAATGTCGAATATTAAATATTAGTACTTCTCTTGACAATGATCTACACGTTCGTTCGCTACGCTATGAAATCACATCTCTTTCAACTCCCATGGTTAAACTACCCAAATGATTAAGCACATTTGTCTGCCTCTGGAAAGAAAATAAAGGATTTTTTTTTTGACCTGAGAAAGAAAATAAAGGATGGAGTTAGGTTTTATATTTAAAATAGGAGTGTGATATATGTTTCGAGTTTTGCCCAATGAGAATGGATTATTATTCTTCGCTTAATAGAAGAATCATTCAACATTAGAATTGGAAAGTTGTCATTCCCATCTGTTCAATTCTTTGACTTGTAAAACTTCCCAAACAAGCATCAAAGTCTGATGTAGCATCAACATTATAAGACTTCAGCTTCGCCTTCTTTGACAGGACTTTCTCTTTGCATCGTGGAAAAAGAGTGTGTGCAGAAAAGCCTCGTAGAGTTAATGCTTTGCAATTTTGGACTAAAATGCCATCTCAAGCTCACTCGCTGTACCTTAAAAACCAGGAGATGGTTCCAGAGAGTGTGCAGTAGAACAGTAGAAGGTTGAACCTTGAATTGTTGGGATTTGGTGATTGGCCACATGCCTATGAAAGCTTCATGTGTGGCTGTATTATATGCTTTACTGGTGCGTACATGACAAGGCAACTAACTGCATGTACTGCCGCTTTCGTTGAGCTCGATTTTGTGGTTTTGGCTTGGGACCTTATCCTCTCTCGTTTTTTTTTTTTCCATTTTTAAGACATAATTGAGTCTAGGTGGTTAAGTATATAGCGAAAATGGGAATATTGCATAGAGAAAGCACGGGAAGAGATTTGCCACAGAGAATGTAAGAACAGGATATAGTGGGCACATCCTTTTGTGGTGAGGATGGATCCATGTGAATGAACAGTACATACTGAATTAGAACATGTAGTTTTCTTGTGGATGAAGTTCAGAGGATGCCAAATATGGCATGAACAGATCCATCATATCCGTCACATGTTTCCTTTGTCTTTCATCCTTGTTTTGTTTTCTTGATGCTACGTTCCTCATCACCTTTTATTTTCAATTTGGAGTGTGGCTGAAACTATTGGCCACGTAATCAATCTAATTATTGAAATTTGAGAAGACCAACAGCAAATAAATTTTATGTAATATATCGTCATTTTCTGCATCAAAACTTATCATTGCACCCTACACATTTATCGTGAAACCTTTTTAATAACATGATTACTTATATGAGATTACGTAATGATTCTCCCAAAAATTTTAATGTCACTGAACCAGATGATCATCAACTTCCTCCCCGGCCCCTATTCTCATTACTTCAAGGGACACTACTATATTACTCTCTTAATAATCAATCCTCAAAGACACTTTAAACTCCATACTTCTACTTAAAATAGACATATTTAACTAGTTTTTTAAGCATATGCATTATCCTATTGAAAATAGTTATGTTTCATGCAGTGCCAAACATTATGTATATGCATCTTTTAACAGAATTTAAATTTTAGTTCATCACGTTCTCAATCCTCAGAGATTGAACTTTTTGATTAAATTCAACTTACATTGGTTGACTTGTCATTGTTAATATGCCATGTGTTGAGAGGCCCTTCTCATACACATTTTTGAGTCCACCCCACAATCCAATGAACTATTTTGGTCCCCTCTTCCACTAAATATGAACAACATATCGCCAGCCTTGAAATATCATTTTCCACTGAAAATCACCAAGCATATAAAAAATAATAAATAATAATATTTTTTGTGGCATTTTTTGAGTGCCTGAATTCTAATTATTTATTTAGACTTCACCCCATCTAGTGGCCACACATTCATTACGGCCTTAGATTTCTTTCTTTCCCCCTTTTTTTGGGCCAAAAGTCCTTATATTTCAATATTTCATGGCCATGAAGAAAAAAAGAAAAGAAATAATGCATTTCCAAAACCCAATTACGGCATCACCTACAGAACTATCTATTCGGGTGGGAATAATTCAAGCCCTATCAGATGGGCTACAACCTAACCTGTATATTAAAAAGGTTAGGTTAAGATTTATTTAAATGTCTAATTGTATAAATAGACTATACCTATTTTTTTAAAGTTTGGCATGTAAGCCTTCAGGCTGGCTTGCTTATATATAAAATGAATATAATTTTTTTACATGATGCAAAAAATTTTTTTTTGTATTTTTTAATCATACTTTTTATATTAAAAACTTACATATAATAAGTATAATAGACTTAAAGTTTATATTGAAACATATTTAAAGGTGTATAATAGTATGCTTAAAGCCTAATTTAAGGCATTTTTAATGGTCTACATTATATTTAGGTCTCTAAAAAGGCTTTAAGCCTTTCAAAGGCTCAGGCCTAAACCTAAAAAAAAAGCATATATCCAGGCTTAGGCTGAAATTTAGATTTAATGTCTTCATTACAGGTTTAAGTCTATTTAATCAAAGTATGGTATACTCTGACCTATTTCCATGTCTAACTACATGCTCCCTCTTGGCGCTGCCCTATTAGTATGGGACACATGGCTCTTTCTGAGCCACAAATCGTGAATCTCAACCTCAATCCAATCCGTATGCACTCCCCACCACGTAAACATAGCCACGTTGCTTTTACTTTTTTGGTTTCATCCTCATATACATACGTGTGTGTGTGTGAGGGGAAATTTTTTTGGAGACATCTGTTACTGTTGGTGATTCTACAAGCAGTGTGATTTATAAACAGTGTGATTTGTTAAGTTTTTTAGTTTTAAATGTCCCTTAAGCTCCCAAAATTACAGTTGGTATTTTCTAATTTAAAACTTCCTGAAATGTTTAGAAAATAGAGTGATTATTTTGGGAAAAAATACAGTAACTTTAGGCATCTACTACTTCAGTGATCACGTATGAACCTTAGAAAATACATTTTTTGTTGTGATAAATAAATTTTAGATGTTTTGATTTTCATAATTATAAATTTATCCATTAACTTGTACCAACTTTAATTTATAAAAAAAACTTGGTGAAGCCGCAGTCATCAACTGGTCCGATCGATCATATGCTATAAGAAAAAAAGGTAGACGATTTTGCTATAATATATATGAAATATATAATAACCTTAACAACATAATAAAAATCAATCAGATTAATATAAGAGCATACACTTTTGGCAAAAAAAAAGCTGCATAGACTGAGATTAATATCTCAGCACTTACAATTGCAATAGGTAAATATATATAAAGGTAATATTGGAAGACCTTATATAAATGAACCTCACTTGAAAAAACAAGAGGCTTTGGTCGGGTTAATTAGGGAGGAGGGATTAATATGGGAAGGGGCTTTAGGTACTGGAATGTAATGCAATATGGAAATATTAATAATTAATAATTAAGAAGAAGAAAGGGCCAAAATATAATAAAATATTAGTGATTCATTAGTTCCTCCAAAATCTTGCAGGAAGACCATGCAGAGGCACTGGGAATGGGCTATATTGAATCCCCTTCTCATTTCCCACCAGTTCCCACCTGCCAACCAATAAAAAAATATTAATTAGTAGCCTTTCACACACTGTTTAGAATGATTAATTAATCTTTTCTGGACTTGTTTTCTAAAAGCTGTTTAAATTTTATTTTATTTTTATGTGCACGGTTGCGTTTTTTAAGAAAAATAATTCAGAGTAATGAAGGATACAGAAGTAGTTACCTAAATTTGGTGACCAAATGATGGATAAAGATGAGCATATTCAACTTGGCTAGCTCATTCCCAGGACAAGAGTGAACTCCATTTCCAAATGGCATAAAAGTATTTGGCTTTGGAGGAACCTGCATGATCCATACAAAGATCAAAATGCAATTTTTATTAATTAGAATCACCTAGCTTACAAAGAAAAATAGATTAAAAGTTCATATTTAAAATTTTTATTAATTAGAGGAGCCAGAATTCATTCGAGTACTTGTAAGTTATATATGAAATCCTTTTTATGTTCATATAAAAAAATATATCGAATTCTTCTTGTAAACAAGGAATTTTCACCCATATATCTTAATTAGTCTGTGTGCAATACTCAAATCCTTTTTATTTATTCTCCACACATGTATAGATATATAAGGCTACCTCAAATCTTGATGGGTCAAAACTATGAGGAGATGGGAAGAGTTCTGGATTATGATGGATATTCCTGAACAGTGGCATCACTTTCCATCCCTTCGGTATCAAATATCCTGAACAGTCAATTAATAAAGACATTATTATTTACGATTCATGGACCAAACATACAGTAAAAATAAAATTTAGTCAAACTAACAGTATGGTTATGTCGAACAGAAAACACTAGAATTCATATATAATCTTTAATTACCTTTATACACTACATCTTCTACAGCTTCCCTGAACGTAAAGGAAATAATACTAGCCATCCTCAGGCTCTCTTGTATCACCTGTAAATTAACCAGCATCCTTGATTATCTTGAGAAATAATGCTAGCTGCGTAGTAACTACTGTAGTAGTTATTAGCAGAAGTGTAGGACCACGTACCCTATATGTAATAGGCATGTTTCTTGTCTGATTCCAAGTTAAGGGCTTCTTCCCTTGTTCGTTGGCTTCATAAATTGCCATTTGCTCTGTCTGCATCACAATTATTTGTTGACTGGTTATCAGTGATTTAATACGTACACTGCACAGAGATGTGCTATTAATTGAGCATAATTCAAACACACAGTTATATATACACATGCATATGGCCTACTTGGATATGCCAAATCTCTTTTTGATATCTTATATTTTACCTTTACAGCTTCAAGAAGCTTCTGGTCATCGTGAAGATACTTGAGGATCCATGTGAGGACACTAGCTGTTGTGTCCTGAGCTGCGAATAGCACTCCTATTACGTTATCGGCAATCTGATCGTCACTTAGAACTTGCCCCTTTGCGTCTTCGTAATTCAACATATGCCCCAACAGATCATTCTCCATCAACCTCTGCTCTTTCCACTTGCTAATTAACTCGCCAATTACCTCATTTATTCTCTTCCTTGCCTTCACACATTTCATCAACATCCAAAAGAAAAAAAATCAATTAGTTACTCATTTGAAATTGTTAAGTAATCACAAAAGTACATTACGACATAGCGTTAAATTGCGTTTTGTACCCTAAAATATTATATTTTATTAGTATGACTCACTTCTTAAACTAATTTTTAGCATATCTAGTGTTTTAAAATATTTTTCTAGTAGCACTTAATTAGTATTTTAAAGTAATTTTTTTGTATACTGAATACCTCAAAGTATTTTTTTTAATAGCACTGTCCTAAATTTAGGGTGTTTGTAGCTACTGAAAAAAATAATTTAATGAAAAAATTGGACTAAAAATTACTCTAGAGTATTGAGCACTATAAAAAAAATACTTTATAGTGATTGCTAATTGAGCAAAAAAAATTAGAAGACTAAATGCTATTGAAGAATATTTTAAGATATTGAATACAACTTAACCCTAATGTAATATTTAAAAAGATACAAAGAGTTTACGTTATATACAAGAACTGTACATTCAGATAAATATTAGTTAATATAAATATGATTATATATGTATCGAACGTGAACCAATAGACACACACACACACACATGAAATGAAAACAAACGATTCTTACTTGGAGAGCCTTGGAGTAAGCAGTTCCAGGGATGCTAGTTGGGAAGGAGTTGTACCCTTTGTCTACAATGGTATAGTTCTCCTTGAGCTGATCTCTATAATTGCTATCCAAATGACCAAACACAGACAAGATGCCGATGTTGAAAGAGAACTGTCACAGGGCCATAATAAAGCGGCAATAATGCATCGAAATTATTAGAATATAGCCCCACAAATGAAAACAAAATCCAACACCATGCGTGTATTAAATTACAACAAATAAGCCAAAATAACTAAACAGAACTCGAAAATCTCAAATTCAAATTCCTTCCACTTTCAGGTAACAGTTCCATGAGATCTCACCAACGTTATAATTTCCTTTCCATATTCACAGATAACTGACAATCGTATGTTATAAGTGACGATCGTATGTTATAAGTCTCTGATGAGACGAACCTTTTTCATTTCGTGAAAGACGTTGATGATTTGATCACCAGGACGAGAAGCCCAGGACTCGAGAGCAGAAATGGCTGTGGATTCGATATCTGGTACGAGTTTTCTGATAGTTTCTGGGGAAAGAGAAGCTTGGACGAGCTTCCTGAGACGAGCATGGTAGTCTCCTTGGTGAAAGAATAATGCAGAAGGACCGATCAGTCTCTCTTTGCTTCTAGGATACGTGGGCTTGAACAGGTTCGCATGAGTCACCAACACAAACCTCGCAGCCTCAGGACTTGCCAGCATCACACAGGGACAACCTAGTATGTGTGTCTTGAATATTTCTCCGTATCTGCACAAAAAGCTTCGAGTTATAAGCTTCATGGAAGAGACAATAGACAGCGATACACACACATACATATAGCTGACATGGAGAAACTACATGCCTTTTCTGTTTGGAAGTGAAGAAGCGATTGGGATCTTGAGAGTAGAGTTGAAAAGTTTCTCCGACGTAAGGCCAACCCAATGAACCGGGAGGGAATTTAGCGGTTATTAGTTCCTGACCTTTTGGCCGTTTCTTCTTCATGGAGGGATGGTGAGAGAGGAAGACGAAGCATGAGGAGAGAACGATGATGGAGTAGTATATCAGAAATATAGCAGAAATCTCCATACACATATATGCCCTCCTCCCTCCCTCCCTCTCTCTGTGGATGTGTGGATTTGATGAGATGGCTGTGTTGTTGCAGCTAGCGAGGGAAGATTGAGTGTCGTGTGTGG
The DNA here is from genome assembly GCA_025593235.1 of Vachellia pachyceras. NCBI lineage: Eukaryota > Viridiplantae > Streptophyta > Magnoliopsida > Fabales > Fabaceae > Vachellia > Vachellia pachyceras. The sequence continues at coordinate 10,864 of JANTPZ010138659.1, forward strand.
ATACCGATGTGAGACATCGGGCTGAGGTAAGGGGAGGGGGTTTATATAGAAGTGTTCTAGCTAGGAGGGACATGTAGCTTTTGCTATTAAAAATGTTTTCCTTTTCTTTTTTCTATAGGCCATAAATTATTTTATTAAAAATAGTCGTGTGTAGCAAGTCAGGAACCAAGTAACAAATTCAATACGTCTTCATAAAAGGGCGGCAACTGAAACCCCCAGAAATTCAATAACATAGGGTTTGTGTTTAATGAAATGAGCCAATCCTTCATTTGAGGCAAACCAGTCTTGAACTTTCTGCTGAGAGATAAGTGTCAAGTATAATATTTTATCGTGTTTCAAATAGAACTGCATTGGAAAAAGGAAAAATAGTTACATGAATCAAAATAAATAGGAACAACAGTTAAATAACCCCTCGTCGTACAATAGTACAAAGATACCTAAAGATTCAACTTATTGAGCGGATATTAATTCATCTTCATTAAGTGTAACTATTCTTTAGCAGAACAAGTAACTTTCGTTAAATTTTTTCAAACTAAATTTGAGGGAAAAAATCACTTAATATAATATGATTTATGTTTAGATAAATTTTTTTAAAAAATCAGTTTTACATAAATGTATTTTGATAATATATTGAAAAATTGTTTTAGATGGTTCATAGCTAAAGAAAGATAAAAAGATCATGGTCCATTTGGTAACATGGACCTAAAGGTAAAGAATTGGAATTGAAACTGGAAATAGGTTGAAAAATGTTTAGTGGGTTGAAACTCACTTCCCCATGGAACCCCGTTCCATAAAAATTCATAGAACCTGGTTCCAACCCACACCCCTAAGAACCTAGTTCCACCTCTCTTGGAATTGGGATATTTACTTTTTGCCCCCTTTCTTCTCAACCTTAGCTAGAGCGACGAGCGACAGCAAGGACAACAAGGATGATGGTTAGCGGTGGTGAGGATGACAAGGACGACAACGTCCTCATCTTCTTCCAGATTTAAGAACTTGTTGACGGATTTTGATTAGTTTGGGTAGAGCGTTGGAGAACGATGGTGACAAATTTTGTTGAACGGTTTAGGAAGAGTGACGGAGAATGACAGCAATGAAGAACGATAGAGGCAGCGACGAAGACAAAGAACGGCGAAGAATGGTGCGACGGGAAGAGTGATTTGTTATTGCAATCGAACAATCCGACGATGCCATCTGGTTTGGGAAGAAGAACCGGTAAAAAAACTCTCTTTTTCCCTTGCATCATTTAATTCACAAACTTGCAACCATGATTTTTGATTGAGTTTGGATTTTGATTAGTTGTGTAGGTGATTGATTTTGTTGCAAGATTCCCTCCAGTGGTGACTGTTGCAAGGGAAGAAGAGATTTTTTTGGTGGAGGGTATTTTAATATTTTCTTATTACAAATGTTTATTTTAATTAAATTATATATCTCATTTCTTCCAACCTACCAAACATAATTTAAAACCCACCTCAACTTTCACTTCCATCAAAATAACTTTTGTGTACCAAACATTGCATTAGATAGAGTTACTTCAATGATAAAGTGGCTTTTGGGCAAAAAAAACATCAATCAATAACGTTTAATCCAAGTGGAGTGTGTTTGCTATGCATGTTTGGAATGAGTCTAATGCTATCCCAAACACGCTCATCGATCAACTAGTATTATTTGCTTTAATTTAGCTAGATTTTAATATGTGAAACTGTTTTTTTAAACATATTCAAATATAAGTCATATTATAGTAACCAACTTTTTATCAAAAATGAAGTTTGCAAATTATAGTTTGTAGAAATTTCAGTTTTCCAAACTATAACCCAATCACACACGAAATTACAACTGAAGAAATTACACACGAAATCTGAAAATTCGTTAACTATATCATCAATGAATGGATGTGAGTGGTGTTAATTCAATTTGAGAGATGAATATAAAAAAATATTTTTCGAAAATCCATTCAGTTTTTTTTTGGAACACTCCACTGAGTTTATTAGAATCAAAGAAAAGCATGCTAAATCCGTGTCTAATTAATCGATCCACGAATCGATTACAAATACGTTTACCTTTTGCTTAAGAATATAAATTTGGCAACATTTTAATTAGTAATAACATGAGATTAATAGAAATAATAGCGCACCGTTTGCTGAATTTTCTTCAGTTAAACTTTAAGTGTGCGTTATCTGTTTCTATCAACTACCGTTAATTAATTGTTGACTTAACTATCACTGTTGACACGGACGGTTATAACATCATCACGAAGAAAAAAGTCAAAAACTTCGCTTACGCGACGATCACCCGATGTTATCTCAACTTAAAATGTTTCGAGTAATAAAAGATGTTCTAGGACTTGTTTGGGAGCTATTTAAAAATAGTTTTTACAGATTACGACGTAAAATTTAGATTATGAAGGATAAATTTTGGAGAATAGCTTTTACAGATTTACAGGCTAAACCTAGGTTTTGAAAAGTGATTTATGTTTGGAAAGTTATTAGCTTTTATGAATTCCAAGGCAAAGCCTAGATTTTGAAAAGTGATTTATGTTTGGGAAGTATTGTGTTTGTTTGGGAACTCCGTTCCCAAAACGGAGCATGTAAGCCGAGACAAAATCATCTCAAAATCCGTAAAAACTATCTCGAAATTCATAAAAACCATTTTGAAATCCGTAAAACCATCTAGAAATCTGTACACTCCTTTCCCCCAATGGAGTTCACAAACACACACATTAGCTTTTACGGATTTCGAGGCAAAAAGTAGATAGGAAAGAGGAAAGAGAGAAAATTAGGAATAGGGGTGCGCAACGGGCAGGTGGGCTAGCCCATGCTCCAACCCGTAGCCCGCCCCATTTAAATTACACGGGTACGGGCTAGCCCGTGCCTCAACCCGTTTGACAATTCTTAAATGGGCTAAGGCATATATAGGCAAGTTTTAACGGGTAATGGGCAGCCCGTGTAAAAAAGAGGAACATCAACAGCTTGATCTCATACAAAGTTTGATTCATGAGTAACAGAGTCTGATCATTCCAACGCATACAAAAAAAGCAAAGGATGTTAGTGAAGAAGAATACCATGCCATTAATGCTGTCATTGTAAAAAAAGTCTTGTTTCGCCATTGATGCTATCATTGTAAATTCTTGTCTCAATTTCTCCCTCAACATAAACTGAAGAGCTGCATTAAAGCTTCAAGCATGAGGCAAAACAAGGGGAAAAAGACTGACACCTGAGATTTATTTTCTCTTCAAGATAATATTCAAAATGTGATTCTCTAAATTTCTGCACTTACTTCTTTACAAGTTGCTCTACTGCATAAGCCCCAAGAACGTCATTATGCACAGCAATCTGATGCCACTAAGCAGGTTTTGGCAGATCCTTTGCTCCCACATTTCTTTGGTCAAAAACCCCGGATTGAGAAGGTTTGATGGCCAATGAAACCAGAAAAGCATGGTTAAAACCAATCTGATCTAAAACATGATTAAAAACAGAAGGTTCTGTAAGCTTGCTATGCCATGGCAACTTATAAATATGATAAAAAATAATAGTACAATCAAAACCTATGGCAAAACTAAATATCTGTCTTTCTAATCTTTGTATAAGAAAGTCTACCTCTTGAGTCTTGAAGCATTTCTGGGAAAGCATGATAGTGGAGTGGATCAAAATCACAAATAGTTCCATCAATATCAAACAGCATTGCTAGGTACCATTGAAAATTGGCAGCCTAATAGAAGCTTATAAGCTGCCTGATCTCAAATTTAACATTAAAGCAACTTATCAACGCAATAAGGCTTCTCTCATCAAGTTTACTGAAAAATTCAGGAAATCCTATATATTATAATATTGATAAAATAGAACTGCACTGATGAGTCACTGAATCACAAAAGACATTGGTCAGGGAAGTTGCTATAGCCTTCCTTATATTTGCAACTAGGAACTGGAGACCAAAATCAAGCAGGAAGAAGAATATTCAAAATAAAAGAGGTAAAACAAGCAACCATTATCAAAAAAAAAATTAAAAAAATGTTCAACAACCAGCAACCTCAGGTTGCTTTGTACAGCCCAGGTCTATACCAAACTAGACCTTGAGTTGGGAATCAACTGGCAGTCCTATACACACCCTAGTTATGCCCGTCCTCTTTGCTTTTAGTCATTTTGAGAAGGACCTATAAGAATGTAAAAACTAAACCCAAGAAAAGAGATTCTCCCACTCTCTCTGTCTCCAAAGAACGATGCAACAAAATGATGCTAATAGAAGGAGAAACCCACGTTTAGCACATACTTCAAAGAGACCTTCCTCCAATCCCGGCAGAAAGATGCTAATAAAACCAACCAAGGCCAACAATCAAGAATAGCAAGATGAATTTAAGTAGCATACCTGAAGTTGAAGACTTGAAGAGCAGCAGCCTTGAAGTTGAAGATCAGCAGACTTGAAGCTGAACAATGGAAGTTGTAGAGTAGCAAAACAAAGATTAGCACATTTGAAGTTGAAAAAGGTGAAGATGAGCTCATCTAGCAAAGACGCAAACAAAGATTACCTAAGCTCGCAGCCTCGCAAATGAAGTCCAGCCACAAAGATGCAATCACGCAAATGAAGGTGAGCAAAGACGCTGAGCAATGAGCACAGGCACTCGGTCTGAGATGAAAACGAAGTTCAAGATGAAACTGAGCTCGCACGCTGGCATACCCGTAGCCCGCCCATAACGGGCCACCATTGGGCGGGCCCCTCTGGGGATTTTCCTCCGGGTACGGGTTGGTTCCGCGGGTAACGGGTTTTATGCTCTCCCCTAATTAGGAAAGAGAAATAAAGAAAAAGCTGAAAAGATAAAAGAGAACGAAGGAAAAGGTAGGAAAGATAAAAGAAAAAGAAGAAAAAAAGTATGAAAGAGAAAATTTATTATGAAAGGGTTTTGAACAAGGTACAGGAAACCGGATCGGTGACTGAACCGGACAAGGCAATGGGTTAAGGGTCAGTGGGTCAGACCGGAGTCAAACCAGGGATCAGACCGGTCAGGAATAAAAAATTAAAAAAATAAATTTTATCACACATTGACACAATTAAACTATTTAAAATTGAAAATTCTAAAAACTAAGTAGTAAATTCTACTATTAATAAAGTAACAATTACTAAACTAATCATATACTTGTACGTTATATATTCTCGGACATTATTTATAATTCTGAAATATTCATCCTAAAAAAATATCAAAATATATATGATAAGGGGTTCTATTTTTTTATTTTTTAACCTTTAAATTTGAAATTTTAAAATAATTCATCATTTTTAAAACTAATTAAAAAGAGGATGAATATATGCAAACGCGACAGTGGGTCTATGTGAGAAGGAATTCTGTTTTTTAT